>JAWLRI010000898.1:119012-129585 GCA_034781795.1 Crypturellus tataupa | reverse complement strand
TATTAAATGTCATCATATAAGCCTCTTATGGGAAAAAAAAATAATGGAATTGTAGCATGGTACAATGAGTGCCTGAACCTGCTGTCTCTGGTATGCGGTACGACAGAATAAATGGCTTTCAGTCATGTAAACTAGCAGCAGACATTCAGATCCTTTGAACTCTAATAAGAAATGCACACTTACTTTAAATAACAAGTGATCGAGCATAAAAAAAGTCTTGATTAAGTCATCAGAAAAAGAGAAGGAAAAAAAAAAGGGGTTTCTGTTTACGTTTTGTTATTTCTGTCTGAAATCTCTATTTTACTCTCTGCTTCTTTGCTTTGTAGTGTTCCCTGCTGAGAAGGACAGACTGGAAACACAGTAGGGATCTTTGCCTTTTAAGTTGCTCTTTGCTTTGCAAAGGGCTACATGCTGGAAGATCCAGTGTGTTTGTCCAGTGTTTTGCTCAGCATGAGGGGAACAGGACTATTTAAGAAAAGGCAGGAAACTATTATTTGGTAATTTTAGCTCCATTTCAATTGCAAGTACTGAAAGAGCAGTCAGAAGTTTAAATATATGTCTTAAGGTACATGCATACAAATCAGTTCAGCTTTTGTGCTTTTGGTCTTTGATCAGGAAATTCTGAAACAATTTTGAATGAAGGTGCAAAAGGCTAATTCTGAGTTAAGCTTGTCACACTGTGAATTCAATAGATCATGTTTATCCAGAGTGCTTTGCAAAAATTCTTTCTGTCTGTCTGTCTTAATAGCATGTATAACAACCACTGTGATGGAATCAAACTAGCATGTTTTACAAGCAGAGCTAGATTTTCTCCTATTGCAAACTCATACCCCTTTGTCAAAGTCAAGAGATACGTGTTTTGCATGCTAATCATTTCTGCCAGGTAATTTAGCTTCCATCGAGTACTTTTTCAGTGTTGCAACCTTTAAATGTTATGGTAATTTCTGTCCTTTAGGAATATTCTTCTTGATAAAGTTAATATATTGATACAGTGTTACACAGAAACAGATTTTTTTCTAGTGTGCGGTAGTATGATCTAGTGTTGATTTACCTAGTTCAACAGCTTTTACTACTATAATCCAAAGTATTGCCACTGCCTTTCTTTTTCTCAGTTGCATAAAATTAATCAGATTAACAAAAGTTATGTGGCTGTAGCTATGCCATGGGTAAAGTTCAAAGATTTTTGAAGTTCAAGGCACACTCTTCATTGACTTCAGTGAGATTCAGATAAAACCTACTTTTGTGCTCTTTGCTCACAGTGAGGGCAGCTGAAATAGCTACTCTAAATATCAGTGGCTTTGAATACTTTGCATTTCCATTCTGAGAAAACATACAAGCAAATATGAATATAACCAATGTAAATGCTCTCTCTATGAATTCGGAATGACTATTTAACTGTCTTTAATATTTTTCAATAACCAATATTAAACTTTGTTCACAGTCCCTTCTCTGTAAATACAGAGAATGGCTTAAGGAAGTTAAATTGCCTGTGATGGTTGGAAAACAGAACTTTAAAAGCAGTGCCAATAGGGGAAAAAAAAACATCTCTTGTTTATTAGAAGTTTCTAGAGGACTTCTGTTTTTGATGTTGGGAGTGTTTACAAGTTTTCCCATAACTTCAATGTTGAAATGGAGTCTTACTCATTTATAGCTATAGCTTTATTGGTATGTGATCTCTACTTCCTTCTTCCTCTTTCCCTAAAATTGTCAGTTTGACCATTATTAAGCTACATTTTTTTAGGTTGCAGCCCTATTCTTGCAAAGATTATTGTGTTTTATGGGTCTTTGCTTTGAGAACTGTGAGAGTAGCTACTAAAAGTATTTTTAAACATTTTGGAAGAAAGTAATATTCTTACTTTCACAGGTTCACAGCACATAAAATAAAGTATGAAACAATTAATATGTTTATTTCATATTGTCTACTCTTTAAATGATCCTTGAAAGGTTTAGTAAGATCATATCATCCTAGCTGTCCTGCTTTGTGAGACTGGAGAAACCTATTGAGCGACTTGTGCTGTCTGCCCTTCTGCCTCCCTCTGCTTGTTCCTGCTTGCATTTTCTGTCTGACAGTTGTTAATGTCTTCTTTCCTGGGTCCAGAGTTCACTGGTGGGCTACATCTTTGATTGCTCAGAACTGGGAAGTGTAGCCAGCCTATGAACCATTAATGCCAGGTCGGCTAATTTGGATACCAGGAGCACATCAGTGGTCTTGGAGCAGAGCTTCTCCAACCTGATTTCCCCTTGTTTAAAGCTACTGCAGGTACCTAGCAGTTGTACACCATTAGACAGTACTCTTCTTTGGTTAAAAAAAAGATGCCTGTTATGTTTCTGTGGTCTTCCATATTAAAATACTCCTCTGCTAACTCCTGAGGAATTTTTATGCTTGTATTTGGAAAATGTCACAAAATTGTTAGTAGCATCAACTATAGAGAAAGAAATTGTGAGCATAACAACTTGCTCTTGCTAACATGATACAGTGAAACAGCCCATGAATGGGCAGTTTAGATGTTCACAGAAATGTAAACTTCACAGATAGAGATGGAAGAAAAAGCAGAGCAGTTGTTCATGCAAATCTAAACCTTATTTTGTTTTATTCCCCTTTAGCCTGTGGCCGTGGGTTCTACAAATCATCCTCACAGGATCTGCAGTGCTCCCGCTGCCCTACTCACAGCTTTTCTGACAAGGAAGGATCTTCAAGATGCGACTGTGAAGATAGCTATTATAGAGCGCCTTCTGATCCACCATATGTTGCATGCACAAGTGAGTCAGTCAGGAATTTTATAATAAGGGACATTGCTTAACCAACCAGATGCAGCCATTTGTATCTGGATGTCACTTGTAGTTGCTACTGGCCTTTCTTAGTGTATTTACAACAGTAAATGAAATTGAAAGTCAGTGGGAGAAAAGATGTCAGTGAATATTGGATAAACATAAATATAATTCTCATGTTCTTTTGATATACCCTCAGAAACCAGTACACACTGAGGAAGTGGATTACTATTCGTAGTGCATAGAATACAGGCATAGTTTTCCTTGTCACAGACCAAGTACTTGATGCAATATAATACCAAAATAAGTAATATAATAAATGAAAAGTAACCTGTGAGGATACAAACTTGGATTGAACCGTCAATTGGATCTGTCTTAACATTTCAGCTGCAAATAGACTAACCTACACAGATTGGTGGCTTAAATAATGGAAGTCTCCAAAATCCAAAACCAAATTCTTGTGCGAATCATATCATAACTGATAAAGAGGGGACTAGAGGCTTTTGTGCTACATATTTAAAAGAGAGGAACAAATTTGATACCAGGAAAACTATAAACAGCCACCTTTAAGGTACGATAACTGATGCTTTTAATTGCATAGAAGAGAAACGACTGAAGTCAGTTGCAGTAAATATACAGCCAATTGTTATCCTGATGCCTTAATGGAAAATAAATAAAACTCTTGCCAAGTGAGTTCAAGGAGGCTTTTATGTAGCTTGTAGTAAAAATAATGAAATGTTTATGTGAAGAAAAATGCTTCAGCTATTTTCTGTCTCAGTAATTAAAATGCTAGCTAAGTGTGCCACACTGATTCTGTGTATTTACACTGAGCTTTTCTGTGTCTTACAAAGGACCTCCATCTGCACCACAGAACCTCATTTTCAATATCAACCAGACTACTGTGAGTTTGGAGTGGAGTCCTCCTGCTGACAATGGGGGAAGAAATGACGTGACCTACCGCATTTTGTGCAAGAGGTGCAGCTGGGAGCAGGGCGAATGTGTTCCCTGTGGGAGTAACATTGGATATATGCCCCAGCAAACTGGATTAGTCGATAACTATGTCACGGTCATAGACCTGCTGGCTCATGCTAACTACACGTTTGAAGTTGAAGCTGTAAATGGAGTTTCTGATTTGAGTCGTTCCCAGAGGCTCTTTGCAGCTGTCAGTATTACCACGGGTCAAGCAGGTAAGTTTTCAACACTCTGGCACTTAGAGAAATTTGGAACATGTAAACTGCGGATGCAGTGTAGTGGGAGCGTGCTTGGGGTGTCTAGCTCATTAATCTTTTCACCTTGCCAACTTGTTAATTTGAATTTATACTATTTCATGACAACCCATTCTATTTCTTGGCCTCAGGATTATTTTCAGAAAATACTCATGAAAGACATATAGCATTATTATTAGATAGATTTTTTTAAGTCTCTGCAACAATTCTTCTTCTGTCATAATGGCAGGACCATTCTCTACAAGTTGAAAAAAAATATATGTGGTGACAGTCTTGTGCATATGTTCCCTTTCTCAATATTTTAAGTCTCCGTGAGAGTCCCAGGTCACTGGAAGATGATTTGGATAGCTGACTCTTTTCAGTGTTTGTATCTTCCCTCAGGATTATATTTGTAACTTATTGTCTGTTTTCAGGTATTTGATTATGGGATTCAGTGAGAATGTGACAATTATTTTTTTGTTTCTTATACTTACCATAATCTGACAGGTGAAATGTCAGGGAAAATAAAATCATTCTAGCATATCACCTCAGGGGGAAAAAGAGTTTCTAGTTGTCTGTATGCTGTATGAATTTCCTGATTTGGTATTCTGAAGTGGTAAGGTGCTTGTTGATAAAAATCACTTGCCTCTCAATCTACAGGAGTTCGCTTAGGACTGTTAGCCTAAGAGAGAATACTAAAAACTAACTTTTTATAGGGTGAGCAAAAAGTCTTAACCATATATTAATTACAAGAAATTTCCAAAGAAATATCTTAGAGGAAAATGTGAAGTGAGTGGCTGATACTTGGTGTAAGAACATCTAAGTAATATTTTAAAGGTTATCTCTTATCTGAAGAATCCTTTATTGATTGTGATCAAGATATCCTTTATAAATTCAGACATGATTTTATGTGAAATCCTCTACATTAATGCTCTGAACTGAAATCAAAATCACTGTAGAGAGGAAATGAACAAATAGAGAAAACTGTAGCTATTCTGCACTGTCATCTCGAAAAGCAAAGGACAATAAATTTACTTTAAAGAAAAAAGACTCAAATAGCTGTTGAAGTTAGGCTATGGTAAGGTTATTTAACTTCCCTGTAGTGCTTTCCTGGATACCGAATACACATTCCTATTATTTTGTAACCGTTCTCATGACTGAAAGGATTGTTTGATCTCCATTCCTGCTCAGTTCTGGGAGTTTGTGCTGAGATTACAAGCACAGAGAATGTACTCCGAAACTATTTTTGCTCCACAGACTGTACTATTTTGGCATCTTGTTTTTTTCATCTTTACAGTCCTTCTCTATAGCTCTTCAAATGTCCAAAGGTGGACACTGCTCTGCTCTCTATAGATGGCAGTATGGAAGTACCACATGCAGAAGAGATTTTTTTCTTTGCTTTTAGCTAATCAAGTAGGCTTTACTTTATGTGCTTTGACAGTTTAGTGGCACACCAGGTAAATGAAGAGCCAGTATAATTGAATGGCTTACTCATAAATGTAGTGTGTTACTTCCAAGATAATTCCTTGTAGCTAATTCTTTCATAGTCATAGATGTGTAGGGTTCCTTTCAGGCTGGATGACATACTAAGGTTATCCTGTGTTACTGTCTCAGTAACATGAGATAAATGGTTTTATCAGATGATTCTTTCATCAAACCCAGAGATGTTAGTGGAGCTATAGCTTGCATGTATGTTAGAAAAGACAGCCATATTTCACTCAATGATTTCAGAGTGTGGAAAAAAACTGCCTAAATAGGACTTAGATATGTAGCTGGGAAGCAGGATACCTCACTCCATCCTTCCATGCTTTCCATTTTGCTGTGGCATTATGCACAGGCATATGTTTCCCAGTGTCTGTGGAATGCAAATGTGTTCACTTTCAAAAGAAAGGCTCCTCATACACTTGAGGCTTTGCCTGATTAGCCCTTCTGAGTATTAGGACTTAAATACTTTAGCTGGACATCTAAAAGGTTATATGCGGGAAACATGTTTTGAAAAATTTGGCTCTGTTTACTACAGTTTCCTCTATCTGTAAAATGGAAGTAGCAGTTACCTTTCTTTATAGATCACTTCAAAGAGTTTCTGATTAAAAATGCTATAAACATGCAGTGTTTTTTGTTTGAATTACAAAATTCGTGTTGAAGAAACTACAGTATTCAAGAGCAAATGCATTTACAGAAAGGAAAAGCCTCTTTTACATTATTTTGAAACAGCATGTTTTGGATCCTAACACTGATTTCTTTGGTTTCTCAAGGAGGAAAATATTTTAGGTGGAACAGATTGATGACTATAATTGAACAGAAAGAGACTGGTTGCTCAAAGGAGACTGTTATGCTTCTGTGCTCCTATTTTATTTTACCATGGAGAGAAGGAAAATGTTGGATTTATTTATAGCCAAGTAAACTAGGATTCATGCAGCTCTCATTTGTTACTATGTGACTGTTCTATACTTTTGGCAAAAATGGCTTTTTCTATGCTCATACTGCTTTTTATATGTGTAAATGTGTCTAACTAAACCTTCTTCACATTTTATTATGCTAGCACAATAGGTGGCTCTATATAATTACTAGGTTCACCGGTTGCACAGAAGCTTGCAGTGAGAGTTTCCCTTTGTAGTTTTTGCTTAATTGAATTGATCCTTTGTGGTCATATTCACAAAATTCAAATCATTGTGTAATGATAACAGGAAATTATTGATAGAAAAATGGGAATTAGAAATGTACTCAGTGTTTCTTCACCCACATATAACAAGCTTCTGATGTGACAAAGAGAGCATGTCACAGAAAGGAACCAGGTGGTTGACATAAAGCTATTTATATTTGCGAAAATAACCCAGCAAAATGACTACAAGTAGGTAGGCAGCATTTCACATTGTTCACATAGCTCAAATACATACATATGACACACCACTATTCATTCCTTGTGTTCGAAAGACTTTGTGACTAACCTATCAATTATCATATTAATTATCATATTATCAGTTATCAGTTATAACATATCAATCAAATGCAATCAAATGCAAACTTAGGAAGTTCCACCTCCATATGAGGAAGAATTTTCCTGTGAGGGTGACAGCCCTGGAAGAGGCTGCCCAGAGTCTCCTTCTCTGGAGATCTTCCAAACCCTCCTGGATGCCATCCTATGCCACATGCTCTAGGTGTCCCTGCTGGAGCAGGGAGATTGGGCTAGATGATCTCTAGAGGTCCCTTCCAACCTTAACCATTCTGTGATTCTGTGAATTACCATATTTATACCCATTATCATATCAATTATCATATTTGTATGCTCCTACCCAGGACCTTTTATGGGGGGGGGGGGGTTATTTTATTTTGTTTTCTGACAAAAGCGGGAAGAGACTGAACCAGAATTAGAGGTAAAAGATTAAGTGCAATGATGATTCTCTGAAGGAGAAAATCATTTTATTACACATCTTGCCTATGCAGCATCATATAAAATGTACAGGATGACACCCTAGTGTTGCAAGTTGATCTGTGTGAACCCCTGCATCCTTGCAGAATTCAGATTTGAGTCTTACTCAGCCCTTGTTACAATAGGTGACTGTATCAAAAAGATGCAGCTGGCAAACAGCTGACAAACAGCCTTTGCAAGTTTATTGAATGGTTGTTTACTGAAGATAAAATTCATGACTTTCCTAATAGGATATTCACCTTTAGGCAATACTGAAAATTCTCTTTGATCCATCATATTTCTTTCTACATATTCCTTTTTTTTTCCTTACACACAAAAGGCTAATTGAATTTAGTCTGTGTCGCAATAGATGAATATTCATCAGATTTTAGCATTTGTGTAACTTTAAATCCTTCAAAAATATGTTTAATAATAATCTTACATTTTTTCTCTTGACTCTTTGTAAAGATCCGTTATTGATAGTGCAATATTGCATCTTTATATATCTTTTCCTCTACAGCTTATCAGAGTGGACTGCTCTCTGAAAAAAGGCGATATTTGTCCAACATAACTTAACTTTAGGAAAGCTTAAGTTGGATGAATCCATCTCTCTATCAGCATTTGAGAAAACTCTGTCTATCCTGAGCCAGTTTAAATTGTCTTTGTAGTCACTGGAGGAGAAAAAGACATATCTAAATGGATGTGACATTCATCACATCTTACTAACAGAACCAAAAATGAGAAATGAAAATAAGAATATAATGCTAATGCCTGCTTCTAGACATGTTCTCTGATCTTATGCAGGGAGCACCTCCTGATGCATCCCTCTTCACAGCCAAGAAAAGGCTCTCCCCAGCACAACTAGCTCATTGCTGCCTATACAGATCCACTCAATGCTGACAATTTGAAGGTTAAAACTCTGATTCAGTTCCAAAATTAAGAGTCACTTAAAAATCCTCATTTTTAATATAGTTTTCATTTGTTTACTTGATCTCTTAGAGGAATATTTCTCAGACCTTTTCCTGCAGAAATGAGATCTTGACAGTCAAATATATATGTTTTTATATATATAGAGAGAGAGAGAGAGAAGAGAAAAAAAAGAAAAAAAAAGATGGTGGAGGAAGGAATCTAAATCTTAAAACATTCCATAACTGCAGGAACTTGAAGACAAAGCATCACGTGCCGTAAAATCATGACTATTTGCAGCACTACTGTTGCTACAAATGATAGTTTTGCAACTTTACAAGAAGAAATGAATAAAAGAAAACACAACCATCTCTTCTGTAAAGCTGGTTCTGCTTTTCTTAGGCACCTCTGAGGTCTTTCTGAAGTGGCAAGATACTTTGCAGCTTCTCCCTGCTCCTTGCTCCTAGTTCTCAGCACTCACTTTTGAAAGTCTCTTCTTTCTTAGACTCTGGGTTATTGATCATCTACTTGTTCCCTGTCAGTCTCACTTGAAGCTATGTTTTCTTTATCAATAAGCTGTCCCGCAATGAAGGCAGCAGTCCAGAAGACACACAAGGCTTGTTTCCCCAGGTGCTTTGACCAGCCCTTTGCAGGTCTAGCTTCTTGCTATTCTTTTTCCCAAACTGTTTTGGTCTTCCCATTCTGCCTTCAGGTTGTTTTCATCCACTTTCATCTACCCATTCCATCCGGCATTCGCTTGTGGTGATGCATAATGGCATATTGCAGATAGTGTCAGTGCTCAGCTCTTTATGCTCATGTTTTCCCATTTCCCATTGACTTCCCTTGTGGCTTCATGTTTCATTTGATTTCCCGTTAGTGACTGTGCTTTTTGCATTATGCTTCATCTTCTAACCTTCAATTATAGATCAGCTTTCCTGCATGGTTGCACCATCCACATATATATTTCAAAACAATGTTTAATTTTAAAAGAATTCTAATTACAAAAATCATAATTTCTTTTTGACCAAGCATGCTCCACCTGTTGAGTGGACAGAATTTTTTTACGTAAAAATCACCTTTCACAACCAGTATTTCTGAACCATTTGCATTAAGCTGTCACTCTCAGAAGTATATGTTATGGTGATTGCACTTTGTATTATGATTTTGCTTGGTTTATTTAATGGAAGTTGCAAAGATGTTAGTGCTAGTGCTTACTACTAATAATTTTGGGGATATATTCTAATTTGTTTTTACTGTTTTCTAGACCAATGGATAGAAAGCATAGTTCTTTTGCATATACTCTGTACTTCATGACTAGCAGCTGAAAAAGGATAAAACTAGAGTAAAAATGAATTACATGTAGTAGTTATTATTCCCCTATTTTTATATATATCTTTTCAATATATTTAAAAAATATGGATTAGGTTATTTCTGTGGAGCTAAAACTGTCTATTGATCTCAAGACACATTATTCCAAACTAATGTTACAGAGATTTCGACAGGAGTTGGTAACTGTACTTATTCTTGAATTAAGATGGTGGATAAAAACTTGAAAATAATACCAATAGATTTGAGGAGAGCAGCTTCTTCAATTCAGTGATTGTATCAGGTCATATTTTAATGTAAATGCATAAGCAAACATATACACAAAGCAAAACACATAAGGATGTAGAGCTATTATTGAATTGCTAGGTACGATGCATTACAAGATGCATAGTATATTTATAAATTTGTGGGACTTTCACAAAGAAGGAATCAATTATCCTTGGTAAAATGTGATATGGCATTTAGACATGTTATATATATATTCATACACTGTATGTGTATATAGATATATATACACATGCATACATGTATGTATATAGAAATCTGAAATAAAAAATATGTTTTTGAAAGCTTACTGCGAGATATCCCGTTGATGGCAGGTAATTGATTCTAATATGTCCCTCTCTGAAAGATAGGAGCGAAGGCAGGAAACCAGATGTTAGCTGTGTTGCTTAGAGTCTGATCCTGCACCGCTGAAGTCAGTGCAAGTTTTGTCATTGACTTCAATAGGAGCAGGGATTGAACCTTATGCCCTGTAAGAATGCAAAGGAACCGAAGCAATGGGCAATTTGTCAAATTCATTAACTTCACTTTAACTTCATACCACATTTTGATAGTGACCATAAGAGGTCAGAGTTTTCATGTAGATAGTTCCTGAACGAGGATCATTTTATATTACCTTTTTGTTTATTTGTTTGTTTTAGTAATATATTAGAAGCATAATTTATTGTTCTCCAAG
>JAWLRI010000898.1:96882-118912 GCA_034781795.1 Crypturellus tataupa | reverse complement strand
CTATGTTTGTTAAACGTTAGTAGTAACCTGCTGGGAGGAGCATGACAGCCCACGAGTCGGGTAGTCGCTTTCCCATGTGCCGAGCCATGGAAATGGCAAGCTATGTCACCACAGTCAAATGTGCTCCACTAAATCAGATTTTCACCAGTTACATGACAAATAACTGTGTATGCAAAAAAGAAACTGAATGACGTAAAGCAAAACTTAGCCAAAGATAGCAAGTGTGCTTAACCAACATGGCGATTGGGGACTGGGGGATACTTTTAATGTAAAAAATAAGAGAGGACATCTGCTCAGATGCTCATAACTATACAAATTGCCACATTATCACGAAATTATCACATGATCACGAAATGTGAATCCTGACCCTGAAGAGAAAAAAATATATGATCAGTGATAATGTCTCATTTTCTATGCTCAGTTCCAAAAAGGGCTCTACTTGTGGCTCCTGCTGGGTGGGTTATTTTGGCTCCCTATAAATATGCTGGACTTCTTTCGCTTTACCCATAGCTGGATTGTTTCTCATGCCTGTAAACCTCTTTGAATTGAGTAGAAACTAAATGCTACTCTTTGAGATGTATTACATCATTTGGAGATAATCTGATATTTAGATCTGTAAGGAGTTTCTCTACCTCAAAGGCTTTAAACATACCTGCAGCGTGAAGATGTGAAATCCCTTGATACGTTTATACACACAGATGCACAACTTAGTGTAGCTGATTATCCTCATGTGCGAGGAAGGAACAGTTCCACAGACCTTTGATTTTGGCAGCTGAACTTTGACTCCACATCTTCCTTTTTTTGTTTCCTTCAAGCTGTGCTTTGGTGTCCAAGTGCAGGGTCTAAATAAGCACTGAACAGCATCAGCAGGATCTCATGGTATCTATGGTCCTACTTGTTTTGTTGGCCAAATGTATAATGTTCTGACAAAAAGAAAGATTGTGTGTTGAAATGCAGGTACTTTTTCTGAAACTTTACAATTTTCACAGGAAATTGTATTGGGTAGAATACTGTAATGGTTATATTTAAATCTAAATGTAAAGAAAAAGTACAGTGACAAAAACCTAAAAAAAAAAATCTATTCTGGTTGTCATTGATTTTCTTGAAGATTTCTTTTAGTTTGTTTAAGCTTAATAACAACAATGCATAGCTTTCCTCATAAAAGAATGGTGAGGATTTGTTTTTCAATATTTGCAAAATAGATTTTCACTCCTTCAGTGAACAAAACCGTGAAATATTCATATCAGTATGACAGAATAATATATACTTTGTCTGAATTAATCTAACCAAAAGCACTGCTTGTGAGTTATATAATCTTACTTCAGTGCAGTGTAATTTATTAAGATATTTCATTTTCTTTTGTGTGTGTGTGTTTTGACTGGAAAAAAACAAATTCAGAGAAAAAAAATGGATCATATTTATTACTAAATGACATTAATATTTTTGATTTTGCATCTTCTAATATTTGATGGTTTATTTCAAACCTTTTGAAGAATGTGTCCCATTGTTACTTTAAAAAAAAAAGAAGAAAAAGAAACAGACCCTTCTGTGTGCACAGTTGCTTTTAGATGAGAAATGAACATCACTGCTGAAAGGCCCTGTTGCAAATGCATAAATACTCTCATATCTGAAAACCTAATTGAACTTATATATAGTAAATTATAAAATTCTTTAACTGTAATATTTTACAGGGTGAAGCATTTGATGATAGCATGGCACAGAGCCAGCCTGCTGTAATGACTCCTGTGGAAATCTTTAAAAGAGAGAGGGAGAACTAAGGAAGTTTCCACATTAATGATAGAACAGCTAAATCTGAGGCTTCTAGATGGGAGAGATTGCTCACACTGGTGCCTGTTTAATAGCTGGAAGAGCTCTGTGGTGAATCTCACAGCTTGGCTAGTTTGTATGCCAAAATGCACTGCAAAAAGAGACAAAGAATGACTTTAATCAAGAGCTTTCTTAAAGCAAGGTCCAGTTCACCGCTTGGTGTTGAGGTTCAGTCTGATAATTAACTGTCTAGAAGGAGGCGCCAACTAGATTTGAGCAGCATTTTAAGGCAATGTAATTCCAGTCTGCTTTATTCCTACTGGAAACGGAGCCAGAGATTCTGCTTCTGCTTTTAGGGACAGGTCGTTTTTTATTCATTTGTTTGTTTTTTATTTGTTGTGTATGCCAACAATCCTACCTTTTGTGGAAGACGAATGGAGTTTGTCTAAAAAATACAAATCTTTCCCTGTGGCTCATGTTCTTTAGGCAATTTAAGAAGTATTGATGGCCTAAGAATGAATGATTCACTTCTCCCTGGCAAGGGTGTGGAAGATGGCTGACCTGGGTTGGCAAATCAGGGTAAAATAAATTCCTGTAAGGAGCTGGGCTTTATCCTTCTAATGCTGCTGGGATAATCAGAAGGGAAGACATTTTCCTAACAGCAATAACTGGTGTCACCTTATCCACTATGCCACTGTGATAGGTGGCAGCTGATTTTCCAGGCTTTAGAGCAGTCCAGTAAATTAGGAAGTATGGGCGGATTTTGCCATCTCTAAGAGTGCTGCTCTATGCAGTTTCTACTTTGTGATAAAATCAGCCCTGGCTGCATAGCCTACCTTCCTAATTTAACAGTGATATCCACTGCTGTGTAGTGTATGAACTATTTTGTACTGCTTGACTCTTCTGTAGTCTTTCCCTGATACAGGCAAAATATGTCGTGGGATCTATTTCTGGAAGTTCTCAGGACAATTTACTGAAATAGCCATGTTTGAAGGCTGCAAATTGACAACAATAAAAGTGTTAGCCCAAATTTAATACTTAATGTTAAGATAGTAGATACTGATTATCTTTTTCTTTGCTTTGTTAGTGGCGAGTGGAAGCAAATTTGATGCAGACAGCAATCTGGTGGAACGATGCAGAGCTATCTATGAAAGCATCTGTACTAATCCACCAATGCAGTAAATTATAGCTACAAGCAAAAGACATTGATCCAAGAGGATCATTAGCAGCTTTAACCAGCTGATCCAAGTAATAGAGTAAGTGCGAGAACATTATCAAGATCTGATTTTTATTGCTGCCAACTACAGTTTCTAAAATAAGGGTACCCCTTCCCTTCACTTTCAACCATTTTATGGCTTAAGTTTAGTATATCCTGTGGTGGGCAGCCAACATCATCTATTAAGTGGTAAAACACAGAGGAAAAAATTTCCCAGCCATCGTGCACTCCATTTACTAGGAGGTCAGTCACAAAGGGAGAGATAATTGCTGCAAGCCAACGAAATTAATCGGGGATGAGCCAGAAAGGATGATGTATGTTCGGTGACAAAGTACGTGACAGAGATGTACGCATAAACCTGTAGCTTCTTGCCTGGTTGAGGACACAAGGACAAGAGAAGGAGACCTGTGAAAAACAATTAGCATGGCTTCAGAGTGAGCAGTTCTTAATTATCCATAACATGTCGACATCAGATAATTAGTGTTCCAATTTTTAACAATATTTGGTCATTAACTGCAGAAGAATAAAGAAGACCAGGAACAGGGCCATTTGTCTGCTCTAAGTGTTACATAACTATGTCTGTGTGTGAACATAAGTCAACTAAATCATGCTTATGATAATGACATAGAAATCTTCTTATTGTATGACCAATGCGAATGTCCCAAATTCTAGCTTATAAACAGCATTTTAAGTTTTTGTAAAATACTTCAAGACTGCGATTACAACTCACAAAATAAAGCAGACTTTAATAACTGTAGCCTAAACTTCCTAACTGATTTTTTCTATGTTCACTTTAATATTTAAGTTAATATACATAGGAAGAGGCAGATGACTCGGACCATTTTAGTATTAAATACATACAGATTAAGGAAGGATTAGTTTTTAGACTAGTTTTGTAGAGATACAAGGTTGTGTGTTTGTGCTAAATGTGCTATATGTGTATCTCTTCGGACACTTTCCTTTCAGCTTATCCTCTGTCAATATTTTTGACCAGTTTTAACTATGTTTAACAGAAACGAAGGACTTGGGCTTCTACACAAAGTTAAAGCTCTAATGGTGCCCTACTAAATGACCTAAATCATATACTAGAGGAATTCCACATAGAAAGAAACACAGAAAAACATAACAATATACACAGAACATCTGGTATTTTTCTAATGTTAATTAAAACAATATTAGAAGTGCAGTATGGGATGTTTCTTATCTTTCTTTCATCTTTTTTTTTTCTGTTGTATACTAGCACAAAAAAGAGGAAAAAAAAGTCTGCTCATCATAGGATATACTAAACTTTTAGTACATTTTTTTTTTCAGAATACTAAAGATAGAGATCATTTCCTCTGAAACAAATGGTAGACTTGTTAGTGATCAGGCACTGTCACTATAAATATTATCTTTCCTTTTCTAGGATGACTCTCCCAAACTTCTACCAACATTTCAACAGCTTGTTGCACACAATTGTCCAATCTTTACTACTCTTATGCACATATTTGCAGAAGCACACCCTTCCATTTTTATATTTTCTCTCTCATACCTATTAGTGATTGTATCTATGATCTCTCATTTGCCCTCTTCTGGCTCTGAGTATTTTTTTTTTTTAGTATTCTATTTCCTGACATATCAGAGAATGCTGATTTTTCTCTGTAATGTCAAAGCTCTTTTTAGATAGCAGCAGCTGAGTCAGCAGGTCAGATCCAGAGCTAGTAAACTCTGGTGTTTATGGAGAAATGCCATTTACTTCACTAAAGAGTCTGTTTAAGTTCATAAAGGCTCTAATCATGCCCGTGAAATGAGGAATTGGGTGTTAATATTTCAGAGCCAACATTCTAATGATCTGTCTCAATGGACTTCCCATGGAATTATTCCAAATATTCCCTTGTGTAGCTGAGATCAAAATTTCACCGTGAGTTCTATTTTTTTGTGTGTTGTAGCTTAATTAGCCAGGAAGAGAAAGGAAGTGTCATTACTTTTCTCATTTTGTAAAGTTAATCACATGAAGCATTTTAGGGCTAAACATTCTGCGCATTGATGTTGGCATTAAACTTTAGTATTTAAATGTTGGTGAATATTTACATTGTTGTAGTCAGTAGAGACTGATAGGTTTCTTCAGGGAGCGATTCAGAACAGGAGCCAAATTTAGGAATTCACTCATCCTTAATTATAGAGGAAGCTTTAGATTATCCTCTCTATTTAGACACCTGAATTAATATCCAAATGCTAGGTGTCATGAATGCACACTTGCCTATACACGTATATGCGCATGTTGATTTCTGTCACAATGTTAATGCTAAATATTTAGAAGCCTCCTTTTGTTTCCAACAAAATCCTAAATAAAGGGCAAATCTAGAAAGAATAATTTCTAGTCCTTAGTATTTCAAAACTCCTTAAAACAATTTTCTAGTCCTATTAATATTTTATGTTATTAAGATTGTGAAGCTTTTTACTATTGACTGTTTAGTTAGGTACATGTTTAGTAAGCATGTGCATATATGTGTGCTTTAAAATAAGGAGGTTTCCCTTGATTACTGTCTATAGCATTAATGTTAAAATATCTTACACACATAAAACATTTGTTCCATGTTTTATTTTAATACCAGTTAATAGGACTCATTAGGATGACTGTAAATGCGATTCAGTTTGTCTTACCTAAAATAATGCAGCAGTGACCACCCATCAGTGTTATATATTTTTGTGTAAGTAATAAAATAACTCAGCCATCCAGTGGCACCCAACAGTTACCAACAGATAACCTTCCATGAGCAGTAAATCAGTGTAAGTAAGTGAACTCTCTTATCAGCCTCTGCGAAGCAGTTTCTCCACCTTTGCCCTAACTGAATATTATTACCTAACAGAATATTATCATGCCCTAACCCCAGAATATTATTACTTTCATGATGCCTTGGAGAGTAATTTCTAGATGTCAGAGAGAAAACTGCCTCTCGCACCTCTGCTGACTGTGACAGGGATATGGAGATGGAAGTGATCTCTCATGCAGACAAGTCTCATCCCATTTAGAAACCTGTAGCTAAAAAAGCAATACCTGAAGTTTTACTTGAATACTAGCACAAAAGGCAGTGAACCCTACAGAAAGCTAATATAACGTTCCCAGTTTAGAAAAGCTACATGAAAGGTGCCAGGGTCCACTCTTTGTCTCTGTCCCCCTGTTGGGGATATTTCTTCGGCCAGAACTGTCTGGACCAGGGATGTGCCCAACTAGTTAACCGTGCTATCAAATTAGCACCGTGTTTAGTTTACTTGAGTTTATATTTAACTTAAGAAGCCTATAAAATATGACTTCTTGAAAACATTGTTATAGGTTAATCTCAAAGTGGCAAAACTATGTATAAAATTAGCAAAACTCCTTTCCTGTGGAACATGCCACAGCTGTCAACGATGGTCCAGATGGTGAACAGCGCTTGTGTGACAAGATATATAAACTCCTGTGGAGACAGAATATTTTCCCAAACTGGGAACAGAAATAGGCAATGTCTGTTTTTGAAACCCATTGTTTGGTTACCCATCTTGAGACACCATGTTGCCTCGTTGAGTTAGTTCTTTTGTCTATAAGCTACCCTCAGCTCGGAAATGGTTGGGGTCCTGAACTTTATTTCCAGATTTTTGCAAGATATGTCATCAGCATGTTGCAAACACCACAGCTTTGCTGATTCTTAGTGCTCCCATATGAACTTTGAGCATGAGACAGGGAACAGGGAGACGTAGAGAGGAACTTTAACACTTCAGCACTGACTGATCTTTAGAAATAGCAGCAAGTGTGCATGACTACTAACTGATAACATCCTTTTTTAAGAGGAAATACTGAACTCACTTAAATGACATCTTCATCTGTTTCCAGAGTGCAATGCAAATGGGTCAGCAACACCTCCTGGAAAAGTGTATTGCAGCCAGCTGACTCTGTTAGTGATACATATACATGAACAGATGTATATACATACAAAAATGTTTTTAAATATGCAGTTTAGACATCAAAAAAAGGAGACATTGTTATACATCGCTTACAAATGCAAAGGTAGTTGAAATATATATTCTGGGGAAAATCAATTTTAAATGAGAGATTCTCTCTAGCCATTTCTCTGAAAATATTTAAGCCTCCTACAAGACCAAAGCAAGAACGTGAGAACTTGGTTTTGCTGCTCTGTGCTTGCATAAAGCAAAATAATCCTTAGTGAAGTTAGTTAGACTGTTATGTATTATGAAACTTTATGTGCTTAAGCATATTCACCAAAACTTGACATGAAGACAGTGACAAGAGCTATGTAGAAAACAATAGAGTACAATTCAATTTTCTAGTTTGTAAAGAAGCAAAATTCTAACAATGCAGTGGGCTCATCTTTTTACTGTATTTCTTAGTATGGAAAAGTGCCAGTCAGATTACGCAGCATACATTTACTGTAGGAATGCAAACCATCTTTTTTTTTCAGATAATTCAAATGAAGTTCAAAACTTAGTATATCTTAAAGTCTCTTTTAATATTCATGTTATTAATGTTCCTTAAGTCTGTATTTTTGTTTTTAGCATAGCCTTGTTTTCATATGAAAGTTTTGGCTTTATCTCTGCAGACATAATTTACATCTTCTCCAAGTTACCAGTATATCAAAGGTAATTACAAATAATTCAGAAAACAAGATAACAGATTTTCAGTTACAGTGAAATCAGTTATTTCCCCCCCTACTAATAATCTGCATCGGAAGACATTCTCTAGACTGTCAGAGGGCTTGTATGAAAGTTTCAGATTAGAATTCATATTTTTGAACAACAGTTTCAGTGCTCATTTAAGCCTTCATTTTCACTACTCTCTGTAAAGCATAGGAAAGGGAAATACATTAATTCAGAGGACTCATAAAATAGTTTAGAATGTGCTTATTTCTGAAGCATCAAAATATATACATATATCTATAGCCTAAAATATGGGAAAACTTCTTAATGTTTTGGGGAGAAAAAATTGAATAGACCGTTTCAAGACCTTTACCTTCTTGCCTGTTTATGTTCTGATTCAAAGTCAATGGTAAATTTTACTTTAACCTCAGTAGGTTTCCAAGCCCTTGAAAATGACTCTGTTATAGCTATTATTGTCATTAAAGATAGAAAGGATGATCCAAAAATCCTTTCCATTAACTTCCATGGAAAAGAACTATCTTAATCTCACAGCGTATAGTTTAAAGATGCAAAAAACCCCAAAACAACAACAACAACAACAAAACTGAAAGAAGATAGTTATTCAATTATCCATTTTCACACTCTTTTAATAACAACATGTTAAATCCAAAATGCATTTTTTTTTTCTATAAAACTCTGGGATCTGAGAAATCTTTACATGTAAATAGCTTTTTTTTCTCTTTTGTTTGAGTAGAGAATAAACGCTTAGGAATATGCACAATCTGTCTCTAAAGTATCATTTGATCCGGCCATTTTCTGTGTTCAGAAATGCTTTTAGTTGGATATTTTCAACTTCCTCAGTTCATCTCAGGGGGAGCTTTGGTGTAGGAGGAGTTCAGCCTGACCCCTGTAGTTGTAGAAAGTAAAAGCCAGTGATCTTCATTAGCATGTATGTCCCCCAGGGTAATATCAATTGCCCTTTTGTTATTTTAAGCTCTTTCTCTTGCTTTAACTGTTTAAGTAAATATATCGAAGCTAAAGAGTTAATGACAAATTCAGGAAGTCTTTACTTAACAGTGATGAAGTGAGATGCATTTTGTGCCACTCAATGTACACAATTTATAACCCCGTTTGATTACCGCAGCATGTCCTCCATCTATAAGGATTGTACCCAGGGGACCAGTCAGCTTATTAATTCATCACTTGCTGCCTTTTATGGCCGCGATACCCGTCGATGGCATAAAAGCGGCGCGATCTACTGATCGGAGAGCTGCCAGCCAACTGGTTCCACTCTAGCTGCCCCTTTGTGTGCAGGCACAAAGCCGATAATTTTCTGCTGGTTCTCCTTTCCCGGAGGTTGCGTTACAGTCCTGGCTTTTGTCTCATGATGGGAACAGCTCCGTGGAGCCACATTCAAGGGCCGCAGTTCCTGTGACTTCCCGGGAGGAAAGGCCTTCCACAAGTTAACCTGTGGCTTTTTTTTTTAAGTGCCTTTTGATTTATCTGTCACCTGATCCATCAGCAATGAATAATTTTCATGGAAGGTGCACTTTAATTACCTTCCCATTTGACTAGCATTATCATGCCCTATCTAGGTAATTAATCTCTCAAAGTATCCAATTTCAGTCTTTATTGCTGGCAGGCAGACCTTGTGGATTGTATGTGCTTGAATGGACATTGGGTCTGTTGTTAAACCAAATAGGCCATGAAACAAATTTTGGGTCCCTCAGGTTCACTCTCTCTCCTTTATTTTTTTTATTTTATTTTTTATTTTGTGTGTGTGTGTGTGTCTTTAAGAATGTAGATCATTGTGGTCTGATTGCTTTGATTGACATTGGTGAAGCTTGCATGGCATAAAGCATAAATGGTGACAGACACAAAAATAATTAATACAGTCCAGATCACAAAAGTCAATCAGTATTTGAAGAAACAGTTAAGAGGTTATAAAACTAGGTATAGAAAATAAAATAATATTTTTTAGAACTTGAATAATGTGTCGCTTTTGTAGTATGAACTCTGTGCCAAAGGGTTACTTTGTAGAACTGATGCATTAAGGATGGCAAATTAGCATTCCTCCTCCCAGTCTGAGAGTAGGGTTTGCTACTCTATTCAGGTTTGAGTTTCATTCCTCTGTGGGTGAAAAGTAGACCTTTAAAAGTGTGCTCTTTAATCAGCAGGCTAGCTAGCATAAGAAAGTATTTGTAGGAGAAGTTAATTCTTTTTTCTCATTTTTGTGTTGCTAAAAGTGGTAAAGACTTAAGGTATTTGTAATGCTGAACAAAAAAATATCATCTTAATGCATAGAGGTAAGCAATAGCATAGTAAAACTCTCTAATTTAGTTGTCTACAGATTAGACACATTATGCCTAGCTTTGGAAATTCCTTTGTAATTTTTGAAAGTGTTTTTCTTTTCTGATTCCTTCCCTCTCCCCATCCCCCCTAAAAAAAAAAAAAAAAAGTCTAGAAATATTTTAAGAGTAAAAATCTGAGGATGTTTAACTGGGTGAAAAGTAAAGCCATTTTTAACAACACAACTTTCACTTTTACAACTTTGAACTTCAGAAAATGGAAGCAAGGAGTAGTGTGGAGATTGATACTGGAACACAAAATCTTTTACCTTTAGGTCACCAGTCAACCCAAGCAGGAACCAAAAATTGGTACCATATGAAAGTTGTTTGTGAACTGCATGGAATTTAAATGATGATCTCAGTTCATTTTTCTTTTCATAAACATCGTCATAAGCAATGCTTTGGCAGTCACCTAGAAGAGAAGGCATGATTAAAGGACCCTGACCTTTTCACTGCTGATCATGATCCTTTCAGGTGAAGGTGGTGTGTGTTTATGTTCCTGTTGTGTGGTATATGAATTCTCTGGATAAAGAGAGAACCCTAATAATTATCCAGGACAATAAGCGTCATCAGATTATTCCTTAAATATAATACTGTATTTATTTATATCTTGAGGGACAGACACTGGCACAGTGTGCTAGAACAGTGACTATCTGTCCCATGGATGCTCCTGTGGCTTGAATTAAACGATGACAAAAAGCATTGAAATGTGCAAATGTCCAGCAGGTTAAAATTAAAATGTATATTAAAAATATGTTTATTCTAACATGTTGGGTATTTGCACTCAAACATTCAAACTGCACCCACTCATTGAATTTAATGAGGAAAAATCACCCAAGAGTATATATTTTTTAGCAGTTTTACCAAATGATGACCTGTTGTCTTTGATTTTTCCTGCATTTAGCTAGAAAGCATATATTGGTATTTACAGAAGAGTTTCTACCATATATTCAGATTTCTGTAGTGCTAAAACTCCTTTCCATCACAGGAATATAAAAAGCTTTCAAAAAAGCTAGAAAGGACATCCAAGTGTGGTCATTTTCAGAATTGGAAGGGTACCACCTGCAAGGCTGCTAAGTTTTAGCTTTACTGCTAAATTTGAGGAGAAAGATAATGTTTGACTTGAAAAGTATTTGTGTTCCCAAGTTTCACAGTTTGTGCTGAGATAACATAGAAAGTACTTCAGCCTTTTGATAGTCTGTTGCTTTAACAACTCTTAGGATGATGATAAAGCAAAAAAAAAAAAAAAAATCTAAAAATAACCATTTTGAGAGGGCATTTAAGGTACTCTATAGCAGCTCTGTCCGCTGAGAGGACAAGAATGATCTGCTGGCTCAGGCATTGGACTAGGACTCAGGAGATCCGTGATAAATTACACAGTCAGTCCTATAAGCATCTTGTGTTACTTTGGATAAATGACTTAATCTTTCTGTGCTGCTGTTCTTCATGTGAAGAATGAGGATAATAGGACTTCCTTGCTTCGAAGGAACGTTGTGAAGAAAAATCCATTAGTGGTTGTAAGGTGTTCAAATACTGTTTTGCTAGTGTCTCTAGAAGTACTAAGATTACTTAAAATTATCTACCTGATTTTTAAAAAATTCCTTTTCCTGTTAAAATGGCTAATAGAATTAAGCACTTCTTTACCTGGTAATCTGCAGCTGTTGTTCTTCCCTCTTCAATAATGGTCAATTCTTCTTGACTGGAATTCCTCTAAAAGCCCCTTGACAGAATTTTCTGTCCCCTGGACCCCTAATTCAGGAGAGGTACTAAAGAGGACTAACCGGTGTATTACTATCTAATGACGAGTCTGTTCTACTGGAGGATGCACCAGAAACGCAATGAATTCAGAGTGTGCAGGTAGCAGGATTAACACTTAGGACTTTTAATAGTGCATTTTGCTTACTAAAGAATCCTGAGATTGTGACCTTCCTGAAGTATTTTTTCTTGGTGGATCTTTGATTTTGATCACTAATCACTGACTTTTTTTTCGGCAACCCAACCCCTGTGAATCTTTCTGAACTGTTCTAGGTAAGTTTCCTGTAGGACAAAAGCAGGTCTTTAATACAACATTTTTTGAGCTGTAGCAATGATGCATCCCCTAATTGCACCTGAGAAGATCTGATTTTTATTGCAGTTAATAAGCTGGTCACCCAGTATACTAAAATAACAAAACTGCTCGCATTAAACTGCTCTGTCATGGCTCATGCTTTTTCTCACCCCACTACTCCAAAGGAGAGGAACAATTTTATGAAGACCTGTACCATTGTCACAGATCCTCAGCAAATTCAGACCCTAAAAAAGGAAGTAGCCACAGAATAGGCCTTAGAGACAAACACTAAGGACAATTTTCCACAGCTGCAGATTGTGTTGAGCAAACGCAGCACCATCAGTAATCTTATTACTATTAATCTAGTTCTTGTTCTGCCTTCTCTCATAACCAGCATCCTACCTGAGACTTTTCCAGTGTGACGCTGTGGTCTTTTTTCCACTCTTTTTTCCCATGTTTTTGGTACTTTCGGTTGAAAAGAGCAAGAGAGAAGCTGAAATGCTGAGCTGAAGCTTGCAGTGTGCAGCCCATTTGAGTCCTGTGCTAAAAGGACGCCCGTGCTCCTGGGTCCTGCCCAAACACCATCATTTTGCTTTTCTTCTCCGTTGTGCAATTTAAATGCATCTGACAGGGAAAATGGGAGCTTAAGAGGTCTGTTTTCCTTATTCTTCCTAATTTTGACTGATTTGAGTGCAAGATTAAACGGAAATAGCTAACTGAGTATTTAACAAACATCCTTTGTCTTTTTGGTGAGGGGAAAGACAATTTAAGGATTTAGACATTTGCTAACAAGTACAATGTACCTTGGTTTATATTACAGCAATCCCGAACATTTACTAAAAATAGATACAACTCTAAATAAATACACCTTCCATATTTCAGGGGCTTTTATCAAACTTTGTGCTGCCCTGTCACCATGGGAGTAAGTAAATGTATGTCCTAACATGAATTTTCAGTCATATATTTCTAGTCCTTTCTTTTCAAGCCCCTCTACTTGCTTGTTTGCTCTCTTTTCCTCCTTCCTTCTTCCTCATCTCATTGCTGTTGTTGCTGCAAAACATGTACAAATCCTTAACTTTATTCCTGTCGTTCAGCAGCTGACACATCAGAGTCCAATTATAGGTGAAATTCCAAAGCTTTTCAAAATTACTCTTATTCTACGTGTATGTAAGGGTATACCTACACCTCTATCAATTATTATTGTCTGTGTTCTTTTAAAGCAGTCGCAATTTATATTTGAAATAAAGATTTAGTTCTTCCACACTTTTATTTTTATTTATTTTTTTTAACAGAATGAATAGAACTTACCAGTCTACTAAATACCACGTTTTCTAACATTTGGTGAAAAAATAGAGCAAAACCATAATCTTAAAAAGGAAGACAGAACTTGTGGCCTATTTATCTTTTCCAATGCAGTACAAAAACGTACTCAATTTAATGTAATGCCATAATGCGCTCCTAAACTGTCAGCCTTCTAAATATGAGCCATGCATCATGACAGTGCAGAACAATGTATTTATACCAAAGCAGTTCTATTAGTGAAGGTGAATATATGTTAATCTTACTTGGATCATCAGGGACCCATATGAATGCATTACTCTTTTAACCTTGAAGTGAGTAGGTAGTACCTTTTTTTTTATGGAAAAAAATCAGTTAAATTCTAAATAGTATTTTCTGTTTAACAATATTGTCAATGACTTTATATACATCAATAATTATTAGCACATATGCAAAATACTAAAAAAAAAGAAAAACATTTGTTTCCTCACCTTTTGATAACTCTTTTTCCAAGAGAATTCTCTGAGGGTTTTCATTTTTGCACTCATAATGTCTGACATATCTGGTCCTAGTTAGAATACTAATTATTTTGTTGTACCCTAGAAACTATAGACATAAAACTGCTTGCAGTTATTGCTCCTCACTGATAGCACCAAAATACAAGATGTTTTGGAAAATCTGTCTGCAAATACTTTCTGCAGATTTATAGATTATTGGGCTGAATCATTGGAAATGTAATTTCACAATAAAAACATCTAAAATTACCATTTTAATATGCATTTTAACCTCTCACTAAATGATCATGTTGGGTGACTGCAGACACCAATTATATTATTAAATCCATTTAGAAAAAAAAGTATTACCACTATTTCTGTGGATAAAACACTTAATTTTATGTTAGAGGTTATAAATTTGAAGCACTGTCAGACACTCTTACTGCAAAATATGAAAGTAATTTTACTTCGAGAACTGGTTACAAATTAAACTAGAACCACTCTAATATCCTCAGAGTATGAAATACCTCTTGGGTTGTTTTTGTTTTTGTTTTTCTCTTGTCATGAACATATATATAACGGAATAGCTCTAAATAGATATGGCTGTAGTGCAAATTTAATATACTACAATATCTGTAGAGATTAAAAATGCAAGACACTCAGTTTCCTGGAAGAGTTTAAAGTAAATTCTTCACATTTAGGGGATAACCTGCTTCATTGTTTTTTGTTTTCTTCAATTGGAAAATGAAAAGAAAGAAGAGGAAAAAAAATAGGAAGAGAATTTTGAAACTAGAAGCTTAGTAATGATGATTAATTTATGTTAGTGATTAATTTGTTTTTTAATTATGGTGTACAACCATTTATATCTTAGAGTTTCATCAAATGATTACAAAGAAAACCCAAAGTTAGTCATTTAAAAGCAAACAAACAAACAAACAAACAAAAAACTGTGTTTAAATCTTCAGTATGGGTACCGTGTGGACTATACCAATGCCAAAGCAAATTATATCCTGCTTCAGCACCAGGGTCCCATGAGAGCCTGAAGAAGACCCAAAAGGAGTTTAATTTGGCCTAAGTAACTACTAATTAGCTCCATTCTAGAGATGCAAAAGAGCCTGATATACACAGTGACTGAATGTAAGGGATACGGCAGGGAAATGCGGTTATGCGCACAAGGGAGGGCAGGACTGTTTCATAAGTAGCCTATAATTAGAAGTGATCAAGATTAATATGAAATTTCACCTCACTCCCTCTGTGCGTGGCATGTGGAAAGTCAGGTGCCACAGGAGGAAGATTCAAAAGCAACATGCCACATGAAGTAGTTTTGAGTTGGCCAAAAACATAGCTCCTTCCCTTCAGCCTTTCCCTAAGTGCTGCACTATATGTGGCATTAAGAGCCTGAAACCCTGTCCAGAGACAGCAGTTGTTGACACTGCAGAAGTTTAGTAAATGATATGTGAACTGGAGATGATGAAATAGCTGTATATAGGCAGAGAAACAAGTAGGGCACTGTTCCCATTGAAACTGCTGGAAAGGATGTGTAAACAGTTATGGCAGTTTATATAGCTGTTTTAATATTGATGTCAAAACTGATACAGCATGGAGTATGTGTTGTTTTATTGGATAGTGTAAATTTAGAAGAAAGGCAAAAACTTATCACCAGTTGGTTTACTTTAAAATGAAGGTTACATTTGTTAACCTTTTAGTATCTGTAAATTTTGCACTGCTGATACTAAAAGTATATTTGACTGTATTCTAACCTCACCATCTTTCATCAAGACATGCTCCTTTTTTATAATGTATGGGAGAACATTACATTTAATTATGGATCTATACTACCATTAGATAGCTTCAAATATGAAAAAAACAATGGTTATACTCCTTGAAAACAAAATTTAAGATTTTGAATGGTAACTTATTCTTATGATGTATTTTAAACAAGTTGTGCCTTACTCAATTTGTGCTATGCAGGAACTCGATGATAATATTCTACTGCGGAGATCAATAACGGTATAGTCTTATGTAGTACCCAAGTTTAAGGTGATCTTTGGAAGATTCTACTTATTCTAGTTCTGTTAATGTTATGTATCTACTGCTTGAAAAGCTTGTGCTTTCATATGTTGTGCTGTGAATGCTCGAGCACCTTGCTGGCAATGACAGGAAGCCTGTCATTCATAATCAAGATGCTAAAAGGAAATTTTGAATCTCGTTATAAGAAGGTACTTTGCTACGGGTCATTAACTTGCTCCATGGCATGGAACCCCTGCAGGAGGGTCTGCAAAGTTACAGTGATTATTAGTTAAGTCATGACATAATTGTCCAGTGATGTAGAGGTATGACCAAATTTTCAAAATTTGTTTTCTCTGCATACTTCAAATGCTGGACGGCCACTGACTAATACCCAGGACCTGATGTTTAACAGTAATTACCGTGGGGAACTGCTCCTTTCAAAGGCTCTGGCAAGAGGTTGTGGCTATGGGACAAGATACCTTTGCGCTGAGATAATCAGGCAGATCCTAGGCACAGAAAAAAGCAGACACCTGCCAGCCTTCTCAAGTCTGAGTACATAATTTACGTGACGCTGGATTTGTAGGCTATTAGCATTTCTGAAAATCATGCTTTTGGATACAAAAAATACCCAAAGAATTGAAAAGTAGAAGCGACTCCTGAAAATTCAGATTGATGTAAATTACTTGTCTATATATTTGCTTTTATTGTGTATCATTTTGAAACTTAATTAGAAAAGGATTTATTTGCTGCTAATCATAGCTTTTGGATTTTTTTTTTGTTTTTAATAGCGCTCTGAAAGGAAGTGCTGTTTAAAAGACTGTAGTCTTTTTAATCTTTTCCCCCACTTTAACAGATTGATCTGCCATACTTGAAAGATCAGTGCAATCCCACTAAGGCATATTTGTGCAGCTTTTGAACACTATAAAATTGATTCTTTTATGTGTGTGTGTAGTGTGTATACTTATATGGGTTTTAGTAACCTGCATTATTCTACTTATTACTCTTTTTTAAGCTTGAAAAGTTAATACTGCAGAACTCTTCCAGTATGAATTCTCTAGCATTTAATTCACCGTGTGCCGATTTTTAGGTAGTTCATTAGTTGGCAAGACAGTCTTTTTTTTTGAATAAATTATGCAAATGTTTGACTTATGCTTGGGCTGCAGCTATACCACTTTAAGCTACTATCTCCTCACATCTCAAACTGAGGTTGGTTGTACTGGATGACTACTTGAACAGAATACCTTGGTGAGAAACCATTTGCTGAAAGATATGGTAAGAAGGATTCAGAAGATATTTCTTTTTCATCGTCTTGTGTTGAACCCACCATTCTCTAGAAAAAAAAAAAAAAAAAAGTTGTATTATATGCTTTTCAAATGAGATATAAAACTGAAGTCCTGTCATCTGTAGCCTTGGCACATTTTGTAAGAGGAGAGGTGTTAACCTTAGTGTCCCAAGCAAATTGCAGTTTGAGTAATTATGTCTCACATCCCTGTCATTCCCCCTGTAGCTTCAGTTGGATAAGCTATTCATTTCCTGTCCCAAGCCTTCGTGTAACATTTCCATGTACTCTATAACAGTTTCCACATTTCACCCTAGAGCTAACTGTAATCATCTTTCTTTGTCCCCACACACAGACACACAATAATTGTGAAGCTTTTTGCAAGCTCATAGCGAAGCTAGCCAGAGGCCAACTGCATTAACTAAATTAAGATAAAATTCTAGATCCAGAGCAATCTGAATTTAAACCAGGGCATGAAATGGCTTTAGTGACACGTATAATAGGTAATCTGCTCCTGTCAGCAGAGTGAGGACAGATATCTATTCTCATCCCTTTGGATATATCTGAGTCATTTAACACTGCCGATCATGAGATAGTACTGGCTTGCTTCAGAGAGGTAGCAGGGTCCAAAGTAATACACTCAGATGCCTGGCATTCTTCCCAGGCAAACACATCCAACAAGTAGTCGGGGCAGGCTGCCTTTCTGTTCTCCCCTCTGATGTTCTTCAAGGATCGGTTTTACTGCTAGTCATCTTTTGTATTTATATCCACCTACTGTGTAAATGGATCAGAGAAATATGCAGATGATGTGCATTTCCAGTTCTAGGTCATGACCTGTAACTGTTCCAGATCCACTGTGATGGAAAGCGATTGCCAGAATACAGCTCAGAAATGAAGAATAGTTGGTTGAAACTAAAGCCAAATGAAACAAGAGTTGGTTCTGGAAAGAAGAAGGAAAAGACATGTCAATGAGTTTCCAGGCCCAGTGCAGTACCTTATAGATAAAGATATTACAGCCTCCTTTCATCATTAGAGTCCATAATTTAGGAGCAGTTTTGCATTCTATGTTGACACTAAAGCTCCCACATAGCAACATCCGTAAATAAAGCTGTCTTTCCTGTTTGGATAAGAAACTCTATCTCATCCTGATGGATGTTGAGCTGTCTGCAATTATTCATGTATTTATTGCCTCTTCCTTGGATCACAGCTACACAATATACCTGAGCATAAAGCCCTCTCTGGTTAGGGAACCTTATCTAGTACAAAAGGTGGCAGCAACTCTGTGAGCACATGAGACTGCCTTGGCTGGCTTTTCAGAGAATTAGGCTTAACTTCAGTCTCCACTGTTATCTTCAAGACTCTCTGGCCTCGACCCAGATATCTCAAAGGCTATCTCAAGCTCCTGTGTGTGATAGCTTCCCTGCTGGAAGTCCTCCAGTAGATTTCCTCACAGTAAATATGTGCCTTATCTGTAGGAAGGAGAGAACAGCAGTACAGGTTGCACCAGAACCTCTGAAATTAATTCCCAAAGGATCCTATGGCTTTCAAAATATTGCTGTATTTTCCTGTGTGATAAAATTTTCTTGGACTTGCCTCTTACTTTATACAATTACACAGAAACATACATTTGTAAAACAAAAAGATACTTTCTAGCCTAGATGTTCTGTTACTGAGAACTTTTGAAAGAAAGTATGCAAACGCTTTACATTTGATATCTTTGTAAATATCCTAATCTCTATAAACAAGTCAAAGGACTCCAGTGAAACTATGTCAAATTATAGCATATGAAAATAGAGACTGGAAATCATTATTACAAGAGCTTGTTGGATTTTATGGCTCATAAGATTTGCTTCTGTAGAAGCTACTAGGCTACTTTTTCTTTTGTCATAAATCACAGGCATAGACAACAATGCAATAACTACACTGAAGCTAAATATCAAAATAATAAAATAAAAGTTATGGCCTGACTATTTTTTCTTAATACTATTCATCACTGTTAACAGAAATGCTTGCTACCGAACAATAGAAAACACCATCTATTTATACACAATTCTGTCCATTGATCCTACTTATATTCTTCATAACTGAAGGACAGATATTTTGCTTTTATAAAGTACAGTTTTATGTTCCACTGTTTGGTATCCTCTGACTGATGATAATAATACTCCTCTTGGAGAATCTCAAAATGCAGAAGTTGATGAAGTGGATTGTATGTGATGTGTTGTGCTTCTGCACAAGATGACATAATATTTAGTTTATTTTTTGAGCTTCAATCTCTCACAAATTATCAAGATTCACTGTAATTGTTTCTTGAATCAAAAACTTGAAGGGAAAGATAGACATTTATTTTTCAGAATTTAATTATATTAACCAGTAAGTACTGTTAGTTGATAAATTTTTTCAGTATAACATAATATATTCTTTTCTAGCTAAAACTCTTTTTCTATTGGTATATTTATTTTAGTGCAGATTGGCAAGATAGTGCTGAGTGAAACAGAAGTGATAAAATACATGGAACTAAATATTTATGTAGAGTTTTCTCATGACTGTTTTCATTTATGCAAATTAATTTCAGCATTCAGAAAAAAAAAAAAAAACTTTCTGGATTTCCTATCTACCATAGCTTTATAGTACAAGTAAACTTAGAAAGAAATCTGATATCACAGGAATACTATATCAGAAATTTTCTGAAGTCTCTTAATTAAAAGTCTAAACTGTTAATAGCTTGTCACATAATGCTTACAGCATATTTCAAAGTATTTTTTAACTAGAAAAAATTACTGGATGTAGAAAGATTTTTTTTCAGTCATTTTTGACAGGAGCACATTAAATCGTACATAAGAAGGCAGAATATCAAACACAATTTAGCTTTTTTAAATAGAAATTTACTCAATTGTCAAGGAGTGATCTATCTTTTGGCATAACTCTATTAACTTTAATAAAATTACTCTTAGTTTCCATTAACATAAGTTACAGAAGCATTGGACCTTTTCATCCCTCTTAAGTTTCCCCTGGGATATCTTTGAATTTTAACCCAAAACACACAGTATTCACCCAATCATCTTGCTGCTTTTCTACTTCTTATATTAGTCCAAGTGTTTCAAATTCCCACCGGGGAATGGGGAATTGTTTTGTTTGTACCTTTAAGATAACAAAACAAATGACAGTTCGAATAATCTTTTTTTTTTTTTTTTTTTTTCCCTTTCAAGTCAGAAAGATTTGGTGTCCATTATCTTCCAGCTGTTGTTCATGACAGTGCACATTTATCTCAGAATTTTGGCCTCTGTGTTCGAGAAGTCTCGAAAGGAGCAGTGTACAGGCCCTGGCAGGTGCAGCAGGGAAAAAATAATATATATATATATATAAATGATAATATATATATATATATATATATATTTGAGTTTCTTGTGTCTGTGATTAGTCTTTTGCTTCTGCTTAGCCTCTGCACTGTCTCACAGTTCCTGTTCAGCAACTTTATAGCATTTGGACCACTCCATACCTCATGTTGGATTACCAGCAAGTGGGTCAAATGTGAAATGTGCTGCCTTAGTACAACTTAAAATTTGGTCGTTACTCCAACTTGACCTATTAAGACTATTATTCTAACACAGTGGCAGATACTGTTCCTGATGGCCCTTTGCAATATTGCTGGACTTTGTTTTGTGATTTCTGTGATTTTCACAGCTCAGACTAGTTCGTGATGTTGCCTTACCTTTTCTACAGAACTCGAGAAAATCTGAATATTCAAATGCAAAAAGGAGATATTAACAGCAGTGTTTGACCCCAGTGCTGTTACAAAGGTATGAACATAGTTGTTGCTGCAGTGTGTGGTGTATATTTGGAAGTCAGTTCTGATTATTCGCGTTAGTTAAAGGTAGGACTCTGACGTTACTACTTCTGCAGGTATCCCCAGTCCCACCAGAGAGGCATCTTTGACTTTCATGAAAGGCTCTAAACCAGTGCAGCTGCTATGCTGTTTTACTGATGTCTCAGTTGCAATTTTGTGTTGAAAACCATAGCGTTTGGGAATAGCCTGACAGACATCGGCCTTGCCGGCCTCAGAGGTGGCACTGTTGATTGCAGGGGTGGGAAGGAGAGCAAGGGAGCGCTTTATACCTGCAGGTGACTCCAGGTCACACAGTCACATAGGCATGGGCAAGGGCTTCAGAAGAGGACAGGATGAAGTATCATCAGCTCTGGATTTGCTTCCTTTATCTGATATTCCATTTTTTTTTCCTACCAAATTCTTTCCTTTGGCTCTTTTGAGTCTGAGACAAACTATAAATAGCTGGTTTTGTTTCCTCCTAAATATTCATCCTATTCATCCAAGGAATTGAAAAGTGAAGGGCCACCTGGAGCTAAGATTTTAATATTTCAGTTGTTACAAACCACCTCCAAAAACAATATATATATTTTTTCCCCAACAGATTTGGTGTGAAAATGTTTAGTTGAACAGATGGAACCACAGCTGGTAGTGTACATGTTTATCGGGATAGTTGGCATTTAGTTGCATCCAAAACTGATGTCAGGCTCAAAAATGCTAAAAAGCAGCAATGATTGGAAGCGGAGATGGTATTTCGTTTGAACAGTAAGGAGCAAATTTCTTTTATTTTCCATACTTTGGCCCCATAGGAATCATTTCAATCCAGAGGGAAGTTAAACATTTAAAACTGAAATTAAAAAATATGTCAAAATAGGTAAACATTTACTATCACTATGTTTTAATAAATAGCCTGAGGAGTGCAGAGCATAACCCAGGATATATTGATGTTTAAAGCCTGGTTAGTAAATATCACACATCTGCTAATGTTTAATTATCATGTATGCTTTGCTGGCAGACTCACGAATCTGCGTAGTTCATATTTACCGACGTAGTCCCTTGTTTCACAGAGAACATTCAGCTAGAAGTTTTTAAGAGGAGAAGGTGCAACTGAAGAAAGGGAACATCTATGTAATGATTTTACAGTTGTGTCTGATGCC
>JAWLRI010000898.1:11278-96782 GCA_034781795.1 Crypturellus tataupa | reverse complement strand
AGAAGTTTTTAAGAGGAGAAGGTGCAACTGAAGAAAGGGAACATCTATGTAATGATTTTACAGTTGTGTCTGATGCCAGGCTACTGCTCAACCAGGAGGTGGGAGTCCTCGTGCCAGGAAGCCTAAAGGAATAAAACAGACTCACACACTGAAAACTTCATTTCAAATATGGATTTCAACTTAAATCTCCTTAGAATAGCCATAATATATGCAAGAGACAGAAGATTACTATTTCTCTGCCCCAGGCCATACAATAGTCTTGTGAAAATGTTGGATATGACTCAATTTAGGTTAAGAATATTTCATACATTTGTATGAAGCCTGGATTTGGAACCCTGATTTCAACAGTATTACTAGAATTACCTTTATTAAAGGACAAATGTATGTTTGTAATGAATGTTTACTTCCCAAAAATTATTCTTCCTGCACAACTGGTTCCCAGATATCATAGATACATTTACACCCTGAGAAGACTGGAGCATGTTTCTCTCATCTCCACGATATCCAGTATTCCATAATGGTGACCCAGCCAAGATCTGCTCCAGTACAGATGGCGTAGCGTTCAGAAAGTGAGATTTATTCACTTATATTTCTATCTTGTAGACAGCTAAGCAGTTTTGCCTCATTTTTGGCATGTGATGTACCAAAGTAGGCTCCTTCATTTGTCATCAATGCACAAGTAGCAGAGAAAAACATTTCTCTGAGCATAGGAAATGGCTACATTATAAATGACAATCTGAAGAGAACCAAGCTACTTTACAGCATGACCAGTGATGCCTCTCACCTCTTTGCCAGTGGGTCATGAATGCACAGTGTACTAAAATGTGATGTTTCCTTCAATAACAAAATAACAGCACGTAGCACTGTGCAAACTCTAAGCAATTCCATTTACCCTAGGGCATCCTTGGAGCCTGCTATAATACTGAAAGAGCCCTTCAGCTGTCATCTCTTGGGGCTCTTTCCAATTTCTGTGGTAGTCCAGCCTGGGAAAAATGAAATTGTGCCAGAAAGGCATCCTAATCCTACATTTCATGGAACCGTGCTTCTCTAAAAAACTAAACATGTACAGAATCAAAGTGCTGGACTTCTCTTTTGTGGAAAATTAAGTAAGAGCACTTAAAAACATTTCAAATGTGGACCGTATTTAAAAAATGCTAGACAGTCAGGCTCGTGATTACCCTTTTAAAGTACATATATCCAATACACTCCTCCAACCACAGGACGATAGCATAAAATGAAATAATAATTAGGCAATTTTAGTGATGGTGAGATAATAATACTATATGAGATATACAGCCGTCACATTTTATAAGACAATGAGTATTGCACATATATGATTCTTGCTAACTCCACAGGATAGGAAATAAGACTTTCTTGTATGCAAGACCATATGAGCCCCTTAGAAATGGGATTATGTCCTGGCTGAAATTCAGATTCTTTTGGGGACATACGATAATCAGTAAGATGATTATTCTTATCTTGCCTTTTAGCTTTTTAATGCTATCTCAGGGCTTTGCTAATTGTGTTGGACTGTGTTGGCTCCAGAGCACTGGAGAATTACCACAAGTATGCAAACTTAGGTCAAAAAATATTTTTAGTCTAGTATTTATGCAGTTTAGCATATTAAGAAAAATCTAATAGAAAGACTATACAACTTTTTTTAAAAAACTTGGGTTATATGTTGATTTATATGTATATAAATATATATGTTCGTCATAGCACCAATGTACAAAAATTATATTATGACATATTTTCATTATATTTATAATGAAAATTTAGGAGAGATATTCCAGCATTTTGTGATGAAATTGGACTAAGATGCTCGGTATACTAATGAAAGAACTCCTTTAAAATCTGTTATTATAGTTGGTCTTCATCCCCAGGACTGAGTACAGAACTATAAATCTCATCTTTTGGAACTTTGTTTTCAAGGGAGGATATGATAACATGTATTGGCAGTAAAATCAATATTCACTTTCAATAAATCTTTGCCATATTGAAAGCATACTTGCTGCTCTATTCTAATAAAATTTGTCATTTAATAAACCAGTATTTGTTAAAGGCAAGTGTGAGGAAAAAAAAATGAAGGCATTTTCCGGTCTCAGCTACATCTTTTTATTTTATTTTCATGATCGTGGCATACATCACATTGAAATTTAGCAGATGGCCTTTGAACTAAATCCAGGTGCAGTTTTCACTAACAATAGGTTGTGAATGCTGAAGACTAAATATGTAAGGAAATCTTGAGATTTAGGACCATAGCTTTGTTAATGTGATTTTTTGCATGGCAGTGGGATTTAGGCTTTTCAGGAAGATGTCAGAATCAACAGTATATTCTGCAACAATGCACAACTTAGGCGATAAGAATTATCTAAATTAGTAAAATGGTCATATTTCTTTTGGCTTCTATAAATAGGTGGAAATATATGACTATTAGTGAGAAAAATCGACTGGTATGTTGGAGGGTTATTATAAGGACAGAAACAATAAAAGCTGTTGCATGATCTGTTTGTTATGATTAGGAGTTGAAGATTAAAATTTAATATAGCAATGAATAAAGAAATGAATATAAATGTATTCTGAGGAAGAAAGTGCTTTGCATAAAAATATTATTTCAAGGGATACTGTAGATCTAGTGAAATCATGACAATTTATTTTACTTTTACAAATATGTGCTGATATTCTTGACTTACCATTGCTTATGGAGACATTAATGATACAACAGTGAGTGATTGAGTCTACCTGAAATAAAACAATGAAAGCAAGTGATAACAAACACCAATCTGCTAATTAAAAATACTAATGAATATCTCAATTTGTTGTCAAAATGGTACACATTTTTGTACCTGGATATGGTGTTGTTTTCCTATCTCCTACTTCCTTCACAGCTGCCAGAGCTCGAGTGTCCTTCTTTTACATGTAAAAGATATAGGCAAGGGTAGGTTGGAATTAATGTCTACAAATCTCTTCCCGTGTTCACTGGCTTATAAAGGTAAATCGATAGCTAGTTTGCACTGTGTTTGCGTGTATTTTGGGAAGCCAGAGTCACAGATAGCCTCAGAAATGCTGATCTTTCTTGTGGTCATTTAGTTTATGGTATTTTTTCCTTTTTAATAATTTCTATCCATTTGCCAGATTGAAGCAACTTGCTTATCTCAATTTTTACTTTGTGAAGAAGAAAAGAAATAGACATTAATAAGCATAAAAAATGAAAGTCTTTGTCGTGTGTCTGTTTTCTTGTACAGAAAAAATAAGATGTTTCAAACTGGTGTCCTGCACCTAGTTTCTTCATTTCTGGCCATTCACTTTGGGCTGGTGAATGGTGATTTTTCCACAGGAGGCTTTTCGAGCTGAATTTCAAACACAGTATCTGTTACTGTGTTGTTGATGGAATGTTAGCACATGGGGTTGTAATATAAAATATATTTGACATATAATTAAAGGTTAATAGTTGTTTGAGTAAGTTAGGACAAAAAAGAAGGAAACCGCTTCTACACCCTGGCAAGTAGTTTGCTTTGCTTCAATAAACAAAGATTTTTAGATTTGTAAACAGCCTTTGCTCAACCCACCAGTTGTGGCATGATGGATTTATTCATTTGCAGTTTCTGGAACCAGGTGCTCCTATCTGCTTTTCTTGCTGCAGTTATAAAATCAGTCTGTTAAAATATAACGAATTTAAAACACTTTATGGTTTGTTATGGATTAGTTACTAACTAGTTATGACAGAACATATAGTCTGCTAATACCGTTTTTGCGAAAGCTGAAAAATAATAGTATTTATCAGGATATCTTGTATTAGAAAACAAATGTTTTTTTTTCATGGTCATCATCTCTCAGAGAAGGAAAAATGCTGGTGGATGTAAAGATACAAGGATAATCTAGCACATTGTTGATAAATACAAATAGCAGTAATAATCGAATCTATTCAAAAAAGTTCTTATTAAATAGACAGAATTAGGTCAATGAATGACCTTTTTATTTAATGCAGATGTGCCTGGTAGGGTTCATATGTATATCAGTATAAGGAAAATGACTGGGAAAAATGTAGCAGTTATTATATAATCTTAATTTAAATCATGCACAAGGGTAAGAATTATTTTCCCATGTTTTACAGAAAGTGTCGTGAAACCATATTGAGTGTCATGTAAGGTCTTAAAGAATATCTTTGGAATAACGTAGACTAGAATGCAGCCATCTCAATTGCAAGTTTTGTTCCTTAATTGCTGGACCAGACTGCCTATTTATTGTGATCTTTGTGACTAATTTATAATGAAATTACTCTTTATTGTGCAATTGTCTATATAACATATACACACACATTTCATTCCCCTAAACCGGGAGGGAAGACTGTCTGGCTGATGTATGGTTTACATTTTCAGTAGACACCTGGAAATACCTTCTTTTTTACATACATATTTTTTCAACAAAAAATCTCTTCATCTCTATTCCTGCTTTCCTGTGTTGACTTTATTCTGTCTTTTATCTCACCTGTTCTGCATTCTCCATCTATTTTATCCTCCAAGTAGTGGATTGAGAGCCACCTGGCAGCTAAGACCAGGCCAAGATCAGAAAGGAAAAAGTTATACATTCAGCCAAATCAGCATTAGCTCCTCTGTCACTGCACTGATGTCGGCAGATATTTGTTCTACTCGCAGGGTAGCTTCTCAGAAACTCTCAGAACTTGAACAGACTTCAGGAGCATTCTGGCCCCTCAGTTCTGCAGCTGGCAGGAAAAGGCAACTCTAATTTGCTGGATCTGTTCCACCTCTGCGCCACTGGAAAAATCTGTGTTGCAATATTTCACAGTCAGGATGCTCCTGACCGGGAATTCATTTTTCTGGGGGAAAGCAAATGAGGCTATATGTTCACTTCTTCTTTAGGGATGCGCTGTTTCAAACCATCAGAAATCTGTCTACCAGTGCTCCAGAAAATTTCTGCTCTAGAAAGCAACTTTATAAAAATATCCTTCTTTGAGCTGTATCTCCTACTACAGCAGTTTGGGGCTGGCAAAAAAAAAAAAAAAAAACACGTTCATCTCTCTGCTTATGCTTCTACCTTCCCTTCCTTCACCTGCCGTTGGCACTTCTCCTCGTGAACCCTTCACCACAGCAGTTGTAATGTCAACCTTACTAGACAATAGTTATCTTCCACTCAGATTTTTCTCCTACCTAAAATATAGTTTAGTGACTGCTCCGTGAACATTCTAGGCAATATTTGGATATATCTACTATACTTTACCTAAGTAAGGGGAAATGAAGGAAAGCTTGTTTAGCAAGAGGAAGCAGATTGCTATCAGCCTTTGTCATAAAATAATTTGTAGAAAAATCTTCCAATAAACCACCCCAATTTTCTCATCTTCACATGCTGATCACATGTTAGCTGTGATATAATTAGCAGAACATTAAACTTACAGAGGTAGAAAAGATCTCTGTCAAATAATAAAAGTGATGATGATTTGTGAGGTAAGATGACTTCTAGAAATTCAAAAAATTGAGCAAAATATTACCAACCATAGGAAGAACAGAAAAGATATTGGAAATAGATCAGGAATTGCAATTCTCAGTGGAAATGGTGTTTCTTAAAATATTTATACATTGTGAGCAAAAAATCCAGTATCGCCTGGATTTTAAAAGGGATTAAAAGATGTAGTATAAAATTGGTCTATTTTTAGTTCAGATGTTCAAAATAGGATCTAAAGGATCCAAGGGAGCATTTCAAAGGGACTAATTTGTGATGAAGAACTAACCCAAAATTGATAAGCAAGATGTTGGTCAGACTATGTGAACATGATAGCCATAAAGGCAAATTTGTTCCACCAGTCAAAAAGAACAGGAATCCTTAATGCATAGAAAATATATGACTGTGATAGGAGCTTTTGAAGCTTCTGTTTAAACAAGTCTAAAAGAGAGTAAAGAAATAAAAGAGATGTTGGAGGAATTCAGAGCTCTGCAGAGTTAATCTTGTATCAGTACCAAGAAAACATGGTAGTGTCTCTCCTGAAGCAATAAGTATCTGGTTTAGTATCTTTGTGAGCAGGATTTTTTATTTTTTTCAGAGTTACAATCTCTATAAGAAATTCAACTTGGCTTCCCTGTTTTCCATATTCTTTTTTTGATGCACTGCTTTGGCCCCTGAGCAACCTCAATTGCAGCAGTTTCCCTTCGTCCTTGCTATATTCAGCTGAGTCTACGGTCCTGAGTGTTGCCACTATTTTGGAACTCCATGGTGTGGTCTCAGGTGCTTGGTTCTCCAGCTAAAATAGTTTCTCCTTCAAAAGTGCCATACTATTTTCCTGTTCAAAATGAATAATAGGAAATTTAAATTGAAGGAGTCCATCTGCTAAAGAATTCCATTTCCACAATCTCAAACTAAAATAATCCAATAACCAGTACTCTTAAAAGGAGTTGTTCTTCTGCCAGCCTCAGAGTAATATATAGGTTTGGGAGCTTTTTTTTTTTTGCCTTTTTTTTGCTTTTTTTTTTTGGTGTGTATGTGTGTGTATTTGTACGTTTAACTTCCTTTCTTCATTTAAAGTCAATATTGGCATCTCTACAAAATAACTTTATTCCCAACAATATCTTGACTACATTATTCTGAAATATAAGAGGCCTGCTAACTTCCTAGTAAGGAAGTTAGCTTTGATATGCAATTGCCTATTCTTGTACAAATATAAGAATTTAGAGGACAGAGCAACAAGATTGCTTCTTCAAATGTTTTCATTATATAAAACCTTTTGAACAGGAAGCAGGAATCTTTAATAATTTTGTTTTTGTTATGGTATCTGAGCCTACATTAAGAGATAGAGGACTGATTTGTCCTCCTCTTAGGAAAAGCTTTTCAGAGGAATTTAAGGTGTATGCATTTGGCTTTGAAAGGGAAAACTTGCCTGCTGCAGAGGATTTCTGCTTTTCATGTGCTGACCACAGAGAGGACAGAGATGAATGTGCCTTTTTCACTTCAATATTCTGAACTGTGGTTCTTATATATTCCCATGACTCTGTCTCATTCCCATTACTTCTAATGCAGAAACCTGAGATTAAGAAAGTACTTCCCAATGAAGAGAGTCCTTCCTTTCCCCTTCCCTCCTCTTCCCTCTCCTCCTGGGGATGTTTAGGAGGAGGTACTGTTAGTTAGAAGAACATAATCAGATCTGTATAAATGTTTAGTCAGTTCAGCCGTGACTCATGTTTGCTGTGTCTACTGAAGGCTCATCTTGCAGGAGGAAACCTAGTATTTCAGTAACTGAGCTGCTTTTTCTTGTGAGAGCATCGTAGACCAAAGGATTTTGACAGTTGAATTCCTTCTTGAATATCTCTGTTTCCCTTCTAAGTAAGTAAGACAATTTAAAACAATAAACAGTGAGACTCTGTGAGTCTGTGAGACTATTTAAAAATCTACATCCTTAGGTACGACACAGTCGAGGAGGTGGAATTCCTGTTATCTCTGTGCAGGGTCTTCCTGCATGTCCTGCATGCTGAATAAAGAAAGCTGTGAAGAAGCCCACTGTTTAAGGAATGTTCCTGTATCTGTCCTTATTTCTCCCTGACTTGAACATCAGTTATGATTTTCGATTTCTTTAGGTTAGTCAAGGGAAAAAGGTGTAAGACCACACCTACTCATACCTATAAAACCTTTTGAGTGTTGAGTATTTGAGCCAGCAATATTTTAGTTACTGAACTAAAGTAGAAGCATTACTGACAGTAGCACTCATGGGCCCTTATTATGATATTAGGACCTTATTGCACATCTTGCTGGGGACAGAGCATGTTATCTTGTCAGAATCAATTGGTTATACCATGACATAGAGGTCGCCTCTGTGGGTTTGATTAGAACTGGGACCAGGGTTTAAAAAAAAAAAAAAAACTTTTTATAAAATTTGCTTTACTTTTTTTTTTTTCAATCTTTAGTATTTAAAAGACAAACAGATGTATGGAAAAGCTATTCTGAGTATGTTATTCAGGTCAGAATCTGAATTATGTTCTAAAATCCCCAAAAAATAGATTTCACAGCAGATAACTGTCTCTGAAATAATAAATGCAGAAAGTGATCCCCCCCCACATCCTCCGAGTGAAGGAAGAACGTTTTTAAAGCTAAACCACCAAAATTATCAGTCATATCCTCTGGGAATTTGTTATGGGAACTTGGACAATGCATTCCACATATTATTAAAGCTTATTTTCAAACCATATTTAAATTATTGTGTTTAATGCCATTTCACATCTAAAAAAAATCTGCATGGGAAAGAAAATGGAGAAGAGAATCTCATCAGACATTTGTAGAGTGTAAACCCAGGAATCCCACAGGTATACTTCTGATACAAGGCTGAACTTGTTTTGCCACAGGGATTCTATATGTATTAGCTATGTTTATATACTTATAATACTTAGGTTTGTGACCATTTATATACCTGTATATTTCTCTTTGTAGTCACTGTCACTATTGTAACAGAAAATTTCTCAGTGTAACTTCAACTGAACTGAATCAAAGTAAGTCTGATTCCAAGAGCGATAAGACTTTATAAACTTCAGTGGTTTAAAAATACTGTTTTGGGCGGGGGGGAAGTTTTGTCTTTTTGTTTTCTTAATATATATCGAGTCACCTTGAGAACATTGATAAATATACAAGTGAAGTTTTCAAACTCAGCCCAAATTCTGAGTCTGAGAGCAGGAACAGTCCACTAACTAGATGCTTGAACCATCTCGGGCTTCACACACACAAATATTAAGATCTTGTTCAAACAAGATCTATGTATGTATGCAATGCATGAATAATACTATATAGAATTCCTGAAGGATCGATTGTCTTTGTCTACTAACTGAATCTTGCCAAAATATCAATAAGGAAAATCTATGGAATCTTATTACTTGGATAGGATTCATAAATGTGAAATGATTTACTGAAAAATTAATAGTCAACTTCATAGATTTCTTGTTTTGGGCTTAAATATGTCTTCTCAGGAATTTGTATATAAGATACCTCCAAGACTCCATTCCTGGAGTCTTGAAAGAGAAAAGAAAGAAAGGACCAAGGTCATAATAATGCACCTTGAAGTTAATGCGGCAAAGTGTTTAAAGTATTCGTTTCTAGGTGCCTTCCCTGTCTACTGTTCCTCTGCAGCACATATGAGACTGAACAGATTTGGAGTAAACTAAAGAAAAGCGTAGTAGAGCCCTAAAACAAGGGCGAACACAGTATTTCCAAGCATCTATGGTCCAAATTGACTGAGAATCGGCTTGAGCAGTTTGCCTAATCTCTCTTAGTTACATACAGTTAAAATGAAAGTAGGGTAAAACAAGAAATATAGTCTGAATTTACACCTGTACACTTTCGAGTTTTTAAACCTTTGTCTGCAAGATGTGTTTTGTCTTCATTCTTTTTAAATGCAGTGAGAGTATGCAGTGGAATTGGAATAGACTTAAAGTAGGCGTTTGGCCATGGGTGGATTATTTATTTTGAACGTGGTCTCACAGAATATCCCATTTAACAAACTAAGTAAGGAGAAGTCAGCGTATTCTTAAATCTCAATGACTTTAATTGCCTGTATGTTTAAAGTTAAGCACAACTTTCAGAATTTACAGAGTTCAGACTTGTCAAAATATCCATGGACAAATGGGCTACTTAAAAGTATGTTTACCTGTCCTACCTATTTCTATCTTCAGATTAAACTATTTCAGAATTAGAAAATGAAACTATTAGAATGGGATAACCACTATATATGATTTATTTCCCACCCGTGATATCCTTCAGGAAGAAAATTACTAAAAAAAAAATCAAAAACTGAAAACCCTTTATCTGGTTTTGTGACTCATTTCAGATAAATGATTGATTCACAGCAGTCCCAAATCAAATCTAGCATAACCCAGAATTGTATCAGGGTGAATTTAGCTATAAAGTATCTTTCCTGGAAATGTTGGTAGCATAGATCTGATTTAACAAACAATCTCTGTGATATTTTTTACTTAGAATTAGCATTTCAGCAAAGTAGCAAGATAATGCGTATGCATAAAATGGGCGGTTTGGAGTTTATTTATTTGTCTTTTGCTCACAGTAATCTGGAGAGACAGTGAGTGTAAATCTTCATTCTTTCTGTGTATTCACTCTCACTTTATTTGTTGAAATGTAGAGCTAAAGCTGCTTTTCAAATCAGCCCATATTTTAGCATATTGAAGGCTTTCAGAAATTAAACCTTTTCAAAATGTAATCTCTTCCAGGAGGAAGGGAGGGAAAGAATCTTGCCAGACGTTCATCTTGTTGAAGAATGACTGCATGATTTATAAAGTAAAATTCAAACTGATTTCATTGATGAGGTTGGAGCAAATCATATCCTGTATTTATTGCAGATTAGGCTAGATTAATCTGTAGGGTAGCATTTTGCCAGCTGTGAGTTTTTCTGCTATTTCCCTTTCTGCTTTCTTTCTTCCTCTTCCCATTTTCCCTTCCAAAAATAAATAAATAAATAAATAATGCGGATTAGTTTTGATTTACTTTGGAAGGGGAATGAAAGTCACATTTTTCTTTCTAAAGCTCACCTCTAATAAAGGGCAGTGCTTGGACAGGTCTTTCTTTGGGTTTATTGAAACCCCTTGCACTTGCTAGAGTGAGTGATGAAGAGTGTATTTGAGCTCAGTTCAGTGAGCCATTGAGAAATAGGTTGTAGTTTTCAGGAGCAATAAAGGTTTGGTGTGGGTAGATCCTGAGATGAAGCTTTGTGTTATCATATGGCATATCACTCATTAGTGATTAAGCCTCAAAGGCTTCAAAAGAGTCACCATTTCATGAAAGATAAAGAATATATTGTGTACTTCCACCTCTTCAACTTTCTTTGTGCCCCAATCCTGTTTTCTTGTCTCCTTTTTAAGACAATACATTAGAAAGCGTCTCTCTCACTTTATTCTTTTTTGCTGTCTGGTATGAAATCCCAACCAAAAGAAGGAAAAAAAAAACATATTCATAAGGAAAAATGTTGAAATTTAAGAGCTATGGAAAGGTTTCAACATTTTCACACAAGTATAAAGAGTCTCCACCCTCTTTAAAAATGTATTCTTCTTCCCATCTTTAAAAGTGCATCAACATGCTTTCCAGAAAGCATGATACCACTGTCAATAGGCACCAGAAGACTCCTAAGAAATGTGTCTGTCTTTTTACAGCAGTAGGTGTACACTATTTTCTTCAATTGTCTAGTATGTAATTTCATTTGCAGTGTTAACCAGGAAGTTGAGACACGCCATGAAGAACTTAATAAAATTTAGACATTTAACGTCACTGCAGATTATTTTAATAGTGATTTCTTGACACGTACAGATTTCCTTCCTTAGAGTCTTGTATGGAATATTGGAAGCTCAGAGAAACCATGAAAATGTACTGTAGCTGGCGTATCTAAGTAAAGTGAGGATACAGGAATGCATTTGTATTTGCATTTGTACTATAAGAAATTCTGGCTTTGTTTTCTCAATGTTATGTTGTAACCTAGATATCATTTTGGGATAAAGAAGAGGAGATATAATTTGATCCCGTCTAGGTTCCCATGAAAACTACTTCATTCTGCTCTAGGAACATACTTTCAATAAATAAGTATATTGCCAGAGGAAGGCAGGAAATGGGAGCAGGCCAGTTACAACTAGTTCGAAGCGGGGACTGTAGGGTCAAGCCTAAAAATAATTCCTTAGCTAAGTTTACCGTAAGCTCCCATATGAAATAGCTTTTATAAGGCCAGACACACTGAGAAGTATTATTGCATAACTGAAGCACTAGCAGAGCGTGATGGATGAGAGCCCAAAACCAAGGACCGCAGAGGAGACCTGTGTCCAGCTGAGCTGCCCCTGCCTTCCCACGCTTTGCAGCCTGGGATCTGGGCTCCTGTTCCCGGCTGTCTCTGCACACACACACGAGCAGTCAGATCTCTCGGCCATGGCAGGCTCAAAAGCACGATTAAGCAACTACATTCCTTTGCGTGCTCTGCTTTCCTCCCCATCTATGCTGCTCAGTCAAAACAAAATAGCTACAGATAAGTTTTGGCGGATGTAAAAGTCCAAATTTTTCATCCTAGCCTCAAACCTAGGTGGGAGAAAGATAGAGAAGCATTGACCTCCTGGGTTGGTCTGTGAGGTATAGCACTCCTTTGGTTACTTCTAGGGCCTTTCCAGATTTCTCATTGTTTAGAACCTGCACCATTATTTGAAATCTAGCTATAAAAGAATTCATAAATTGATAGCAAATAAATAGTGCTCCCCCTGGTTAAGGGTTAATTATAAAATGTCTTTCCTTGCACCATATGGTGCACTTTTGTTTTTTCTAAAGTACCTTTCCTTTCTGCAGCCCTGCAGGATTAGCAAGTAAAGCTCATTAACTAACAAATTCCATCGTTATTACTTTTGCTTTACATCATTTTATTTCATTTTACAACTGATTCATTGTGAGGCATAACTGGATGCAGTTATTAAAACTTCTTTTTTTTTCATTTGGTTTTGACCCTTTTTAAAAAAAAAAAAAAATCACGGCAAGTTTGTTCTTTCTATATTTTCTGTATTAAGAAGGAAGGATTATTTACTATACCAAGTTGGAATGGGTAAAACTGATTGGGAATGGGTAAAATGCATTTTTATGGCTTACTTTTATAAATATATTAACGTGAACCCCACTAGCAGCAGTATAGGGAGTTTGGCAAGAAAACAGTTGCTATTATTTTTTTATTTATTTAGTATTCTAATGAAATTCATTTTTGGTCTGGCAAATCTTTGGACTGTCCACATTACCCATACACCCTTTATGGAGGTGTCCTTGATTCGGTGTGCTGTAGTTTTTCATGAACTATGTTTGACAAATGGAGGGTAATGGGAATTTTAACTATTGCACATATGTTCTTTATATTGTTCATATAATACATGGAGCTTGTAGCAGTGACTAGGAACAATCATTATTGTAACATAACAAATATCTATTCCATTAATATTGGCATTACCACATGGTAATATCACTGTCTGGTTATACCACTTATTAATGATATTTTATTAATATTATTAATGATAGAATAAGAATTCTGCTAGTCCATTATAAATATTCAGAGAAATTAAATACAACTTCTAGTACATGGAAAGCACAGTGTACTTGTGGTACATATTTTAGGAAAGCATGCTGTTATTGCTTACTTTTGAAGTGACTTACTTATCCTGTTTCCTGTTCCATTTACATATTCTTTACAGATATTTTGATGATTTTTCTGTGTGTAACCCATCCATTCCCATCTTATTGTGCAAGGAACATTTAATCTCAGTTTTTGATAAGACCTGTCAAAGATAAAAAAATAGTTGTGAGGTCACAAATGAACTTTTTAATTTTCCTGCTGATTTGAGTCCTGCTAACTGAGATGGAAATAGAGTAGTAGCTGTCCCTATTTCACACAGCTATTCCTGATAAAGGAAGAGAATAGCTATAAGTGATGTATAAAGCAAGAAAAAGCATATAAAATTCTACTATTTTTCTACTATCAATGTGTCTTATTAAATTCATGGAATCATGTTATGTAAAGGGATTTTTTTCATGTATACTTCATCTGCAGGATCAGATGAGACTTTGCCATGAAACTAGCTGAAAGACAATATCATTATTTTTTTTAAATCCTGATTTTTGGTTTTTGTTTTTGTTTTCTTTTTTTTTAGAATATCATTAAAAAGCTTCCAGCAGGCTTCAGTCACTGGATAGACTTATAAAACAAAAGCTTTTAGTCTAAGTATCAATGGAGTGCCTTGCCAAAGACAAGGTGAAATGCTAATCCCTGTTTACCGCTCCTTCCAAAGTATTGCATGGTGAAGTAGATGAATGCCTGTAGTCTGAAGGACAGGTTTATGGTTATAATTTCTGGAGCTTCCTGAGTAATTAGAACATTACAGCTATTTTCAATAGCTCTGTCTGGGGAACAACACAGATTCTTCAGACAGAATGGTTGAGGTTGGAAGGAACCTCTAGGGATCATCTAGTCCAACCCTGTGCTCCAGCAGGGACACCCAGAGCACGTGGCACAGGGTGGCATCCAGGCAAGTTTTGAAGACTGCCAGAGAAGGAGACTCCACAACCTCTCTGGGCAGCCTGTTACAGGGTGCTGTCACCCTCACAGCAAAGAAGTCCTTCCTCACGTGGAGGTGGAACTTCCTGTGTTTCAACTTACACCTATTACCCCTTGTCCTGTCACCAGCTACACCAAAAAGTTTGGCCCCATCCTCCCTACATTCACCCCTCAGGTACTTATACATATTGATCAGATCTCCAGGCTAAACAGGCCCAACTTGCTCAGTCTTTCCTCATACAATAGACTTCCCTTAACCATCTTCATTGCTCTATGCTAGACCCTCCCTAGAAGCTCCACGTCTCTCTTGTACTGGGAAGCCCAGAACTGCACCCAATGCTCCAGGTGTGGCCTCACCAGAGCTGAGGAGAGGGACAAGATCCCCTCCCTCGACCTGTTGGCAACGCTTCTCCTGATGCAGGCCAGGATCCCATTGGCCTTCTCGGCCACCAGGGCACATTACTGACTCATGGTTAACTTGTCAACTAGGACTCCCAAATCCCTCTCTGTGGAGCTGCTGGAGCAGGTCAGCCCCTCATCTGTCCTGGTGCCTGGGGTTATTCTTCCCCAGGTGCAGGACCCTGCACTTGGCCTTGTTGAACCTCATGAGGTTCCTCTCTGCCCAACACTGCATCCTATCTAGGTCTCTCTGAATGGCAGCACAGCACTCAGGAGTGTTGGCCACTCCACCCAGTTTGGTGTCATCTGCAAACTTGCTGAGGGTGCACAGTGTTGAAAGCCTTGCTGAAGTCAAGGTAGACAACATCTATGGCTCTCCCATCGTCCACCCAGCCAGTCATCCCAGCATAGAATTCTATCAGGTTGGTCAAACATGACTTCCACATGGTGAATCCATACTGACTACTCCTGACCACTTTCTTTTCCTTGACATACCTAGAGATGGTGTCTGGGATGAGTTGCTCCATCACTTTCCAGGGACAGAGGTGAGGCTGACCGGCCTGTATTTTCCCGGCTCCTTCCTCTTGCCCTTTTAAAAGACTGGAGTGATGCTGGTTTCTTCCAGTCCCCCAGTACCTTCCCCACTCACCATGACCTCTCGAAGATGATGGAGAGCGGCTAAGCAATAACTCCAACAGTTCCGTCAGCACTCTTGGGTGCATCCCATCTGGGCCCATAGATTTATGGGTGTCCAGTTTCCCTAAATAACCCCTAACTCAATCCTCCGTGACCATTGGAATGTGCTCCTCTCACCCGGTTCTCTCTCTTGCCTCCGGGTTGTGTAGTTCATGCGGACTGGCCTTAGCAGTAAAGACAGAAGAAGGCATTTAGTAACCCTGCCTTCACTGCATCTTTCATCACCAAGCCACCCTCCCCATTCAGGAGCGGAGCAACATTTTTCCCTAGTCGTCTTCTTGCTACTGATGCATTTATAGAAGCCCTTCCTGCTGTCCCTGACATCTCTCGCTAGTGCTGGTTTATTTGAGGTGGAGTAGATGTATGAGTTACATGAAATTTGGGGGTCTAGGAAAAATTTGGAAGAGTTTAATCAAGCATATTCTGGGAATAGTAACTAAAATGTCATTTCTGTGGCGGCTTGATGATGTGCACATTTCGCACAGACTTTAGGATAAAACCTGCAAGCAAGAAAAAAAAACACCCCAGAGAAATGTATATGTGCTTTCTAAACAAGTCATTTATGTTAATCATTTCTGATTAAAAAAAAAAAAAAAATCAAGTGTCATTAGCGAAAATAATTGCCAGGGAAATATTCTCATAACAGTGGGAACTTTGCTACAAACAAATATATTGATATTACAAAGAATTGAATAGTGTCTTGTTTCTACCTTTTCAGGGGCTAAAACCAAAGCATATGTATGCAAAGCAAGTATGCATATGTACTAGATATATGTATGGTAAATAACGACTAAAGCAAATTTACTTCTAAAGAGGTTGAAATTATATCAATCTGCTTTTTTCAATTCGTTCATATTAGCTATAACATCAGAGCAGCATTAACCAAAATTCTGGTCTTAATTAGTCATTCGGAGGAGCTGTCCTTGTATATCTGTGGGCTTAATTTGGCTCACTGTACAGAAAAGTGAAACAATTTGTGTTATGCACATATAGAAATTAAATTACAGTTTTACCTCAGCCTCTACTGATGTGTACCATCTGGCACACTGGTCATAAGCCCCTATGGCAAAGGCGTATATTGAGAAAATAGAAATTTCCCCTTAAAATAAAATGAGGGTAAGCCACTCTTTCTTCTACATTGCAAAGACCTTCCGTGTAAAAAAGGAGGGGCAAGATCTTGAGACAAAGGTTCTTTCTTGATGGGTAGAGAGGATTGCAATGATTGCCCTTAACAGAAGCTGTTTCACGCACAGCTGCGATACGGAGGTATCGGAGCCTCTCACTGGCATGCTTGCTGATCGCTCAAGACACTCAGCATGCCACATCCGCTCGTCCTTCCCATTGCAGGGTAATCCTCACAGACAGTGCCAGTAATTGCTAAAACATATCATAAGTTTTCTCTGCAATGGCAGAAATTGTAGTGATTTTACTAGAAATTGGCTTTAACCTTTAACAGGAAATACCAAGAAAAAAACATGCACAATTAATAAGTGAAAAATAAACATTTTGTATTCAGCATTTAAAAGCTGAAATCATATAAGCATTATTGTTAGAATGACAATTTCCTTTGAAAGGCAGGATCGTTTTCTTCTTGAGGTATAGTTCAAGGAGAAATTTCAGATGAGTAGAAGAGAAACCTATTTGGAAGAAATGGGCTGCAAGCCCACAGTTTTCTCTGCATTTCTTCAGTGTATATTGCTAGACTCAAGTTTCTACTCAGCCAGACCCAGTTTTTAGCAGAAACAGAACTGTGAGTTGAGTGTCCTCAATTCTTCCCCTTATTTTAAAAAGGAGCTTCCACCATTTTCAGAACAAACTGTGAAGGAGTAAGGAAATCAAAATTTGAACAGTAAATATTTTTATTTCCAATCTGAATAATCTTTTCTGTTAGGCTTTTTTTTTTTTTTTTGGTTCATTTGCTGACTTTTGTGACAAAGTTTGGCCCACTCCCTTAGAACTGAGTTTAGGATTCCATAGCAGATCATATTTTGATTATATTTTGTATTTTTCTGAACTCCCCTTGGACAAAAGATCTGTGTAAGTTCAGTCACACACATTTTCTAGCTAAAAATGCAGGCCTATTTTTAATGTCTCTCAATTTGTGTTTCGCTTAGAGCCTAATTGTGACTGAATGGTAATGAACACAGGGCTTTTGGTCTGGAATCAGCTTTGGAGAATTAGGCACCCAGACTAGTACAGATGCTGATACACAAAAAATGCATACTTTTGTTTGCTTTGAGCTTTTTATTTTGATGGTGGTTTGAGGTATAATAATTATTCCAGGAGATTGAGTTGAGTATTTTTTTTTTCACAAATAATAATACATTGAAATTAAAAATTACAGTGTTTTTGCAAAATCATCTATACTTTGTAATAAAAGGTCTCTATCATTGTAGTTCAGGGAAGAAGTGTGTTCTCTAAGAGTACGAGAATCTCTTAATTGCAAAATATCAATGTTCTGACAATGAAAATGTCCAACAGAATTTATAAGTATCCTGCCATTGCCTCAATTGAAATAATTAAGTGATGGGCTTAAAACTTTTTTTTTTTCCTTTAACCACATTAATGCGTGACCTATGGATTATTTGTACTTGTGAGCAGTTTAAAACAAATCAGATATATTAGCTTCTCTACAAGACATTCCAATACATCAGAACAGAAAATTAATAAGCCAACCAAACAAAAAAGTGTCAGGCCAAATGTCTTGAATGAAAACCTGTCTGCAGTGTCTTCACTATGCAGAGGGTTTGAGTTAGAAAGACATATTTTAATATATAGGTGAATTGCTGATTACATTGGTTCTATAAAAAAACATAAATAGTAAAATAAACTTAGAAAATAAAAACACCAAATTACTAAAATATAAAAAGTATATGCCTAAGAAGGAAATAATTTTGCAGAGTACACTAAATAAAGCATTGTTAAGGCTAGCAATTTCAAAAGACCTAGCTTGAAAAATGTTTTTTGGGACAAAAAAAATGCTAAGACGTAGGTATTATTTAAAGCAAAACTTATTTGAATACTGTGACAAAGAGGAAAAAAGAATGAGGAGAAAAATGCATTTCATTAAGATCACTCTTCTGTTGACTTAATTTTACCTTTTTGATCTGTAATTTAGTGCTAGGCTGGGTGATTCCAATGATTAAAACATACAGTTTTATTTTTTTAGCCGTTGGCAGACAGCCTGCTCAACAGCCAAACTGCTCTCTCTGTAACAGTCATACCACCTTCCTTCGCTATACCTTCTGAAGTATATCCCTTGAGGGACACTGGCAACTACTCTAGATCCTTTATGCTGACTAGGCTTAGGTGATTGAGTAGAGACTGAGAGGGTCTGCGGGTGGTGCAGTGTTTTATTTATTATTTTAAAGGAAAAAAAATCACTTTAAAATTAAAAACGAGTGAAAAATAATGATAACATATCAACAAGAGTCAAATTTGGACTATCTCTGTTCAAGCAGAACCCTCTCTTTAATGAAGCACTCAACACCAATACATCTGTTTTACTTGCATTGCTTTACATACTCCACTCCAATTTCTAAAGGCATATATCACACAGAGATTTTTATTTCTCTGTAGAGAGAAACTTAGAAGAAGAATTTCCTGAGGTTGCTCTAAAATATAAGTAACTTGCAATCACCTTTTGTTCCATCCTCCAGAGACTGTGATATAAGAAAAATGCCTTTAACCTCTAGTTTTGCATTATTTAAGAGGTTGTCTTTTTCCTTCTCTTCAGTTCTGTGGCATTTAAGTTCATTAAGTCCTACTTCTGTTTTAGATTCCATAACTTTATTTTAACTCTCAGTGTGCATTATATGTTTAGATACATGAAATATAACATACATGGTAGTCAATGTTGTGTTTTACTTTTCACTCAAGACAAAGTCTGAAAGTGGAATGAAGACAAAAGGTCAGCAGAGAAGAAAATAATTCAGGTCAATTTTATAATGTGTTGGTTGGTTGGTTGGTTTTATAGAAAAGGAGATAACAAGATAATAGATATATAAGAGGACGGCAGACTTTTCTTCCTGTTTTGTCTGATCTGTTTTGGAGAGAAAAAGCAAGAACTGTCTGTGTCCAAATTCCTTTCAGAAAAGACTGTGACTATCTGGGAAAAGCTGGTGCAAGCCTGCGAACATTTCTGAGCCTCCAGCTCAATAATTTTATTCTCATGGGAAGTGATTCTCTTCCAAAGTCATGATTTCTGGCAAAGAGACTTCTATGTGGAGGAAAAAAAAAAAAAAAAAAGAATAGAAAAAGGCAGATTTACTGTCTGTGCTAAAATGAATAGGCCAGTGGGTGCTGATTAAGCAAAAAGTAGCATTCCTGCAGATCTGCCATTATCTGGCTAACCAGTGACAATTTGACAATCTGTATTTGGAGCAAATGGTAACACTGTTGATCCACCTTTCACCCTGATGAATAGCGTAATTAAGAGGAAAGAGCATTCCATTTGTTATAACCTCAGTGTTGCAGTGCTGTGTTATAAAGTGTCATTGATTAGATTTTTCTTCATTTCAGCTTAAAAATAATATTATTTGATTTAAAGAAAAAATAAGTGCCTCTATATCCAATTTATGTTTATATTTTCCATCTTTGAGCTTTGTTCTCTTAGGGCTTGCCATTAAAACCTAGTTACCTGTTAATATGTTAAATGCATTATGTATGAACCTGGGGTGGTTTTTTTTGTTTGTTTAGAAAAGAACTAAAGAACACCTGCAATGACTTAGGGTAATAACCATCAAACTCATAGGCAAAAGTAGCAAGTAAAATATTTGCAACAAAAGAAAGGAGAAGACAGCCCTTGGAAAGAGAAACAAAATATATTTATAAAGCAGGTTGTAAAATTGGTTAATGCTAAACATGTGATGTTTATGCCAATAGAATGAGTCAGATATGCTTCAAATGAAATACTGTATTTTTAAGCTGCCTAATGTCACCAGCGCCTGCAGGGACAGTTTGCTAACTCTCCATGAGCGCATACAACCAACACTTCAAAGTAGTTTCCATTATGCAGCCGCGGAGCTTTAAAGACATCCTCCTTTATTGATTGTGTTTGTGCATGATTCAGCTTGCTAAGAACAAGATAAAGTTCCTCTGATAAACATTGATATTCTATAGGTAAGGAGAATTTCTGTAGTCTAGTTTATTTTTATTGTCGTTGGTTGTAGCTCTGCAGACAGCTTAACTTGCTCAGAGACTGTGGTAAGTCATTAAAATGGCTTGTTTCCACCAGTTAAGCTCCCTGGCTTCCTTTAAACTCCAGCCAGCTGCTTGAATTCCTGACCTGCTGGAAGTATGGAGCCCATACGCAAGAGCACTTGACATGCTGTTATACGGTCAGGATTGAGCAGCGGTTTTCTAAATTATGTTAAAGGGAATGAGGCTGATGCAGATATCTGATTTCTCAGGAGCACTGTTTGGAGTAAAAAAAAAAAACACTTTTTTCTCCATCCCTGCTCATTTCTCCTACCTTCTTGTGGCATATTCCCTCAGCTGTGGACTACTATGAAAACTAGGCTAAAAGAGCAAATAGGATGATTTAAAAGTAATTGAATCCATATTATGTAAAAATGTTGCAGATGTGCTTTCTTTTTCTTCTTTTTTTTTTTTTTTTGAAAGTAAGCTTACTATTTGAACAAAACCAAACAAAAACTTGCATGTATTCTAATTACTTTAAAATACCATACTGATGAACTCTTTTATTTCTCAAAACTCTTTAGGATAATTTATCAGCAGCTTACATCAGAGTTCAGAAGGGGAGGACAAGTGCATACTTAGCCCTAGAATATTGTATGTCGGCTGGATAGGTTGGCTGTACAATACAATGTAATGTTTAAGAACAATTTGGGGTGATTCTCTATCTTCAGTCAGTAGAAACCTCAAGCACTGATCCATGGTTATTTTGCTGTAAAAGGAGCTTTACTGCTTGCTCCTACAGCTCACAAACCTCCATTAGTCACAGTAATGATCTACTGGGTATACCCACGATCTTAGCATATTTCATAGAATGCCGTCTTGTGGAAATTACCCAAAGAAAAACAAAAGTTTGCTCGTGCCTAGAGAATGACAGCACTTTCCAGAGGTCCTGGAGAAAAGTTTATGCTCATTGCAAAAAGGCAGGTAGGAAGCAGAGTCCCTCTAACTAATTTCCCCTGGTGTCCCTGCTTGTACAGGTGGGTTAGACTAGGTGATCTCTAGAGATCCCTTTCAACTTCAACCATTCTGTGATTCTGTGATCACGCAGGCTCACAGGTTTTGAATGTGTTTAAAGCAGTGCTGTTAAAGGGCATGACTCGTTTGCCTCTTGAAGAGTGGCAGATGCTTTTGAAGTGCCCCCAAGGCAGTGCCGTCTACCCATGTAGGTGCTCGAGCTGTACCATGCTCCGGATGTCTCTCCGGAGGCCTGTAAAGGCAGTGCCTTTTGCTGAGGAGATGTGTAGCTTAGGAGGCTTTTTCGTTAGACACCTATTGTGTAGGCACAATGGTTTAGCTTAGGGAGATTAGTTTCTAGCTTTGACACAAGTGCCAGAAATGAAAACTGAGTATTTCTACCACGTACAGTAAACAACTACAAATGAAAAGTATCGTAGTTGCAAAATTAAGATGAGATCAATCCAGATATATATTATACACTCAGACAAGGTTTTTTTTCCCCTTTTTTATTATGCCTAAGTTTGTGCGCAGTACAGGAATAGTTAAATAACCTCAATTATTCTACCGCATTCAATGGGGCTCTTGTTAGAGAACTATGTGTGATGGAGTAATGAGTGGAGTGAGCATTTTTAGAGGAGTTTTAAGTGTTTTAGCATAGTTCCTTTCTAACTTTTTTTAATATATATTCAATTCTTCAGGAAAAAAAATACACATTCTTTATTATCATGTAAAATCTCAGTACCTGTATATATATATATGTATTTTCCATTTCATACTGTAAGAAGTACTTTGACCATTTACATTAACAAAACAAGCTATACATGTCCATGATACTGAATTATATTTATTTTAATGCATGCATTATAATACACTCATGAGTATTAATAATTGCACTGGAGCGTGCCCATACGAACAAAGCAATGGACTAATACCCAGGAGATACAGATCTATTTCTGATTCTGTCTACATACACACATACTGTGTAACCTTGAGACACTCTCTTACACATTCTCATATTTCATACTGTCTTATTCTAAATGGTCACATGTTATTTGACTAGTCTAAATGTGAACCATATTGTAAATTATGCTCACTGATGTAAAGTGTGTTGTTCGGTTAGTGATGTGCCTTAGAATCACTAAATTTTATTTGCTTGATGTCAGTGGTGAATATAACTTTTGGGCTGTAGTTACACATGTAACAATAATTTCTACTGTAGACATGAAGCCTCTTTCATAGGAAAAAGGTAAGTGAAAAATGGTCTATTGAGTCTGTGTAGGAAAATTATAATTTTCTGTAAAACACAGTATACTGCTGTGGTTATGACTTAAGTTTCATTTATCTAGTGACATTCCAGTTTTACTTTCTTTTTTTTATATCTTTTACAGCCTGCAAAGACTCATAAGATGCATAGACACCATTTTTCCATACTTTAGTTGACAGGACAGACCATGATGAGTACAGTGTGAACAAGAGACCAAACCCACACTCTCTTAAACTATTTGGAAAGGTCAAAATGAGTGATGGAATGAAGAACTGGATCTAGATCTTATTAGTGGAGATAAATAGACCCATAATAAGCAGTTAGATTATATTTATGCTTATTTTACCAATATACTGAGTATCACAGAATCCAGAATGGTTGAGGTTGGAAGGGGCCTCTGGAGACCATCTAGTCCAACCCCCCTGCTCAAGCAGGGACGCAGGTACTTACACATGTTGATCAGATCTCCTCTCAGTCTTCTCTAGGCTAAACAGGCCCAGCTCACTTAGTCTTTCCTCATACAATAGATGCTCCAGTCCCTTAATCATCTTGGTTGCTCTGCACTGGACCCTTTCTAGAAGTTCCATATCCCTCTTATAATGAGGAACAATTCTTGGGGAGTACTTCTGCTGGGGAGTAATTCTGCAATTACTGGGGAGTAATTCTGCAATAAAACAGAACTGATTTTTTGTTTAAAGTTTAACCTTTCTGTTTGAAAGGAGATGTGGATTTCTTTCACTGCTAAGAACCACATTTTCATCTCCTTTATCATGGATTTTTTAGTGATTAAGTTCCAGAGAATCAGATTAAGTTAGGAGAATCAGAATCGGAGTTTTTGTTGTTGTTTGATTGCTTTTTTTTCCTTCTCTTCTAAGTATGTTGTTTCACAGTTTAAGTCTACTTAGGAATATTTTCATGATTAAATTGATTACCTACAATTGGTAAATTGTGGTTATGTAAGTAGTTATACATTTAGCTAGCAGCTTACTGAAATACCTTTAAGATCATAAAGATTTAGACTTATACTTTTTTTTTTCCTAGAAACCTGTTTCCAGCTAAATTTTCATTAGAGATAAGTCAGAGCAAAATTGAGACTAATTAAAAGATCACCTTAAATACACAGGGAAACTTTACGGAAAGCAGAAAATGCTAGATAATCTGTGAAGAAGAAGGGTCCACTACACCAAAAAATATGTAAATGTTAAGTAGCAACTTTATTTGATCTTCTAGGTAATGTAGTTCTCCTGAAATCAGTGCGTAAATTCATTATGTAGCTGATGGAGAAAGTCTTTCTGTGGCTGTAAAGTGAAGATGGTCTCAATTTAAATAGGTAGGATCTCCTTCTGGATCCCTTGAATGCACTTAGCAGTCTCTTACAGGGAACAAACTATTCAGGGAATGTAAGCACTTAATTTAGGAAAGCTGTCATTATTTAAAGGGTAGGTGCACCAAGGTGCCTAAGTTAGATTGCCTGGATCTCATCCAGAATTATTTATGAAATAAAAAGTAAAAATCTTTCTTGGATAATTGGAAAAGAAATTTTAATCTTTCTGTTAAAAAAGAAAATGTAATCAATTAATGAGGTAGCTATGCTGCATGATCAGTTGTGGTAATTACATTTTTAATTACTTTACCCTTAGGACCTGATTCTGAACTTATTTCCACTGGTATAAAACAAGGATAACTTAGCTAAAATCAGTGTAGCTAAACTAAAATATAGCTGGTGAGAGGTCATAGTCAAACCCTAAATGCTAGGCTAAAAGTGGAACTAATCACAAAGCTAAATGGATTTATAATTTGTACAATTGACATTTTCATAATCTAAGTCACTAGAAGGTTAACCTTCAGATATAAAACTTGAGTTGCTCATAGAACCTCATAGCATTGAGGGAAGTTAAGCCATTAGAAAATCCATAAAAAGATGATGATTTTGTACAGCTTTTAAAAGCAGATAGTACTATTTTTTTCATTAAGTGACTGATGTCTTTCCAGTCTGGTAAGTGTTTTACATTAAGACAAAACTGTACAAGGCTCTCCTGTGAGGAGAAGATGGAGAAGTAGTGAATGAGAGTATGTGCCTAAATAACAACAACAATAACAAACTTTTATAAAGAAATCAGATTTCTTTATAAGATTTAGAAACCAATGTCTACTCAAAGTCAAGAATGTTAAAGAACTTTTGGAAATTAAATTTCATCTGTATTTTTATTTCTGCAATGGCTGATAGAGATTCATTTTGTTGAAAAGCATGCTAAATTTTCATACTATTTTATTATTTGCTACAAATACAAATTTATAGTAGGCATTTTTATTAATACAAATTTGTAAAAATACAAATTTTTATTTGTTAAAAAAGAAAATATATTTTAAAATATTAAAATATTTCATACAAGTTTTTTATATGTTTTTATTAAGTAAATCTGTGTATTTTCTCTAAAATAATTAATACTGTTGTTGTGTTGTTCATTTGTGCTATATATTCAAACCAATCAACCACCTTCACTTTAGAAAACAACTTTCCCTAAAGTAACGTCTTTTCCTTAGGCATTTACATGATACCAATTTCGGAACAGCTCATGCACACTCCCGAAGTGATGTATTTTGTTATTAGTGGTATTTCAGACTAACATTGTATCCAACAGATTTTCTTTCATTTGTCAGAATTTATGTGATTTTTATTTTTTTTTAATACTATAAGGGTAATTTTGAATGTACTATTGATATTAGTTGCAATTATCCACAGGAGTGACCTCGCTGTGGTGAGTGAAACTGCTCCTTTGGTAATCTCATATCGAGAGAGTCCTAAGATGACTGTCGTGCCTGAGCTCCTCTTGTAGACATGAGTTTCATTCCTGCATATATAAATATTCGCTGATTTCAGGCTAGTTACTCCTGATATTTATCACCGTAACGGAGGTTCTGTGACAGATATTTATCCGTCTCCTTAAATAAAGGAGATTTATCGCTCTTTAGGAAAAGAAGTACAGGCTCGTAACAGGAATAGCTGCAAGGCCGTTGTGCTGCGTTCCCTGGGAATACCACCCAGGCTGCTTTCAGGAATCTGCCTGGCCGCGGCAGCGCCGTTGTAATGTGTTTCACATAATCTGGAAGGCTGAAACAGAAGTTGTACACGTTTTAGGAATGTTACCAGAGCAATATTTTTCCCCCAGTGAACAACTCTGTATTTGAAAGTGTCCTTTTGATCAAACCTCTGGCACAGTGATAATTATTGTTTTGCTGCTGACATCTTTATAGAATATTTATATGTTGTTCTGTTAATATTTGATTAAGTGTTTTTAGTTTCTGGCATGACACTTTCTTTCCAGATTTTTGTTGGCTGTGCCTGAAACAAAACACTTTGTTGTTATGAGGCTGGAATTTGTTCAACTGTCTCTTGGACATCCTAGACTAATAAACATAACCATGGCAGACTGCAGGCCTCCAAAGCCACAGCCCTAATCACCTGGTATCATGTTTTATTGCAGCAAGTTTAGCCTTAACTTTTATACAAATTAACTGGGTATAGCAGTATTAGCTACACAGTTTCAGTGAGGGTGTGCGAAGGGTTTTTTGCCATGAATAACATCCTTGAAGTTGACAATTTTTTTTGTGACTGAGTAGATGACAGCATGAAATTCAATTACAGCAAACAGTCTCAGTCATTACACCTGTCCGCTTCCCTGGGAAAGTATTTGTAAATTGTGCTTTATCCTTCGATTCCCCAGAACTTCGGTCTGTAATTGACAGTTGTCAGTAGAGACGAATAGAGGCAGAAGGAGAGCATAAAGCATCCGAGTGGCTCCCCAGAGGGAAGAGCACCTTTGGGAATTTGGCAAGGTTTGTTTTTTCTTAATGAAGAGTAATAGCTGTGTGCCAAGGATTTAGTGCAAGGCTGGTGGCAGATGTTTCGGTTAAAAAGCACCCTCAAATGTTATGAAAGATGAATCACAAAAAAAGCAGAACAAAGGAAGAAGGCTAATTAACACAGAAATATTTCTTCTCTGAGAGAAAGGAAATGCTACATGAGAACAAAAGCCCCTCTCTGATATTTGTAAGGCTGGTTTGTTGCTCTAACACATTTGTAAAAATCAGGTTTGTGCCTGACATGTCAAAACTTATTCACAAAGCAAGAGTTGTAGCTACCTTGGGAGTCGATGTTGTCACTTGTTACGCAACTCAGCATCCGTTCAGCACTGATTGATGCCCAAGTTGCCAGTTTGGGAAGAAATGGGATACAGACATGACAATAATATTTGTACCAAATGTCAGACAAGAGAAACAGGGGAGCTCATAGGACAGGTCTGGACGTAAACTCTTGATCAGAAAAAAAGACATGATGGACAAACTGTCAGCCCTAATATTTCTGAACTGTTTCAGTTGTTTCTGGTAAGTTCTTTTTCTTTCTTTTTATTGGTTTCCATTTCCAAAACTTTGCCATAGTAGGAAGCATAGAAAGTTGGTACACAGAATACAGTCTTGATAAAAGAATTATCAAACTATTAAATATTTTAAATGTATCAAAATAGAAGATATAGAAAATTAGTAAATCCTACAAAGTTGATAAGAATGCTATTTACGTGTACACTTTCTTAGGACTTCATAATAATATTAGGAGGGAGCAAAATATATTGATTCCTTTTCTTCATTTTTGATATCTTACATTTCTTAATTGCTTTGCAGTTGTATTCAGATAACTCCTCTTTCTGTTACTCTCCAAGATCAGCAGGTAGTTTAGGAGTTTGTCAACCACAAAAGCAAGGGCGAAAAAGTGTAATGGAGTAATGCAGTCAGGTATTACTTGACAACATTGCTTGTTACCCTCCACTCCTCGCGTCCCCAAGTGGCCCAAGAGCTGCATGTGCCCAGGGCTCACAGAGCACTGCAAACCCACTGTGTTGTATTTACGAGCCGGAAAGTAAAGTGTGTCAGAGAGGAAGTTAAAATCGCTTCTCGGTAGGATATTGTTAGTGTAAAATATCTGATTTATTTGGGTCACTTTTTGAATACAGCAGCTTGTAAACACAGTGGGGAATCTGTCTGTCATTGATCCAAAGCAATGGGTACTAATGGCATAATACAGTGGTACTCAATAACCTTTTATCATGGGCTGCTTTGTCGTGTGGAGACCTAACTGAGGGCAGAGAAATACATTTTAAGCAAAAAGGAAGTAATAAAAATTTCCATCTGTCCAACACAAAAACTTCCATTTAAGAACTGTCATGTTCTTTCTTGATATTTTCTTTCATGGATATGTACAGTTTGTACTGTACAAAACAGTATGAAAGTTATCTTGATTATAGTGCAAACATGAAGATAAATGTAGGGAAATTTTCCCAAAGATTGTAAGGATAAGCTAAAGCAGATCTTTGTCATGGCTTCAGCAGCAATGTCACATTATGGTACTGTGAAATGTCTTTTTTCTCTTTTCACACAAATGTAAAATGTACTGCAAAATTTTGGATAACCCAGTTTAAAATACTGTGTAGTATTAAAATTTGTGCAGTACCTGCAAACCCTTGTCAAAGTTTTATTTTAAGTAACATCTGTGTACATCAGATAGCTGCTTATAAGTCAGTGTGGGCAGATACCCTGAGGCATATTGTTTCAGACCAGCCAAAAAAAAAAAAAAAAAAAAAAGTTTTGTGCCATATCCTGACCTTAGGCTTCTCAGTGCTGTGGCTGCAGTTCTTCAAGAGGTGTAATCTTTTTGCCTGCAGCTCTGACCTAGCAAAGCAATGCAGGTGCCTAAGTTTCCCTTACAAACTAACCAGTGTGATGGAAAAACAGGTTATGACTTCATTTATACTTTTTCTCTTGGGAGCAAATTAGTAAGAAAATAAGTGCCGAAGGGTGCCGTCTGGGTAATCTCGACCCAGGATTGGTAAGAGAGGGTAGGGAGTTTTGTATTCTCTTCCAGAAAGGGTAGGGAGTTCTGTATTCTCTTTCTAAACAACCACTTAGGAGCTATCAACAACATAATTCTCTGCTACTCTCTTCATATATGCGTGAGTCTGATTTGTGTTCATCGTGTGTAAGAAACCAGATTTCAGTCTCAGTTAAAATAGATGTACAGTCAAAGAAACTCCATCGTCTAAAAAAATCCTTCCCAAAAAGGAGACAGCTATGACATTTTAAATGGAAATAATAGTGTATGTTCAAACTGTTGGGACTCTGTTATCTCGATTTTTCCATTATTTGCATTTGTTAGCAGTGTTTCCTTTAACCACTGAATACTGACAACACCTCCCTACTGCTATAGAGAGCTGTCATAGAAAAAAATTTGCTAATACTTCATGTAATTTAAAACTTACACTGGGCCCTGAGATACAGTCTTACAGGGGTATAAAAATTGATATTTCTGCTTTATGAAGAAACAGTGGTTTTAAGTAATTGCTACGTATCCCCATGATGTGAAAAGAGGCAAAAAGCTAAGAGATTTTGTCCTTTGGTAAGTGCCGTAGGGTCATGTGTATGTGAGAGCATTACTGTTGATTTCAGCAAGACAAAGCTCAAACTGTCCTAAGAACATTATTGTTATTATAAAATAAAACAATATAAAAATAGTTAAGAAAGACAGTCAGTCCATGCATTCATTAGTCTTTCCATAACAAATCATGAAACCAGAGATGCAAACAGACTTGGTAACATTTTTTAACATGGATTTTAGTCCTGTACTGGGACTTTGGGAAATGTTTTTGCACAAAGTGGGACAGCAGGAATGAATCCCTTATACCTCAAAATTTTAACAGTTTTACACACATGAATGATTTAGTGTCTGGAAATACTATTTCTAAAGGGAGTTTTTAAAAAAATGTATCAGATGGGAGATCTCCATGACTGATGTTGCTACATGGAATTGAGGCACTTTCGTGATAAAGGACTTAAGGAAATCTCAAAGAAATGGCCGAGTAGGTTTCTTTTGCTCTGTTTGCCATGCACTTTTTTTCTTTTTAAATGAAAATGGTGTTGGAGTTGATTTGTGCTAGGAACTGGTGTGTCATGTTTATTTCTTACATATGTGGATGTCTATCTTTCCATATTTTCATATTTTCATTTTTTAGTTTACTTTTTTTTTTTTTTTTTTTTTTTTTTTAGATTGATATAAATTGGAAAAGATTTAATTTTTTATTTAATTTTATTTTGGAAAGTAAACTTTGGATCAAGGGAAATGCCAGGCATGAGCAATATTGTATAATAACAATTTCACAGAACTTTGGAGTAAAAGCAATGCCTTCCAAAACAACCACTGCAGTTTTCTATATATATAAATATTTGCACATATTAATAATATACCATATGGTGAGCTTAGCATTATGAATGTAACACATCAGCCCACCAGATGCAATATTCTCTCTGGAGCAGAATATTTCCTTGGAATATCCTGCTCTTTTTGACACTTCAGTTTTAACTTTTTCTATAACTTGATCTGAAAATGATGACCAGCTTGAAATCTATATAACTTGAAGGCTTTATCAGTAAAGCCCAGCAGAGTTATATTTCTCTGTGGCTATGATGTTGAAACCTAGTGAAAAATCAATTTTTCCTTTTGCTGAATGGTATATTTGAAGCATTTAAAAAAGGTGAATGAGTGTGCTGAGGGGCTGTCATTCCCGAAGTACTTTCTTATGCAGCATGTGTAGGTACATCTGCCAGTTAGCCCTGAGAGGCTGCTTGTGTTTGATGCATTGGATGTTGTGTCAGCAGGAAAGAGAAAAAGAAGAGATGAGATATATCAGAAAGAAAGTTGATAGCAAATAGTGATTTGAGCAGGCCATATTCCCCAGTGTAATATAATATGGAAATAATGATTCTGTCAAGTGATGCTTCTTTGTAACCCGAAGTGATAGAGCAGGGATTATACATCCTCGAATCATCCAGGACAGGGTACTTAGTTGTCTAGAAATGTTGTGAGAAGTGTCTTCATTGCAAACATCTTTGTTACGGAATTTGTCGTAAGAAACAGATTATTGAAGAAGAAAAAAAATATATTTATTATTATTCTTATTGTTTCAACTAACAATGGCACAAAAAGTGGTATTTTTTGTTTGGATCTATTTTTACCTATTTATTCTGTTTTAGTACTATGTTTTAGCTTGTATTAATGGATAGTTCATACGATTTAACTCTCATTTTCCAGCTCACTCAAACATAGCTGTTACAAAATCATAAATTGGTTGTTAATTAATTAACATGGGAAGACAATGGTGAGTGGCCTATAATTTTAAGAAGAAGAGTCAGAAAGCCAAAGCAAATAAACATGTCAATACAAAACAGGCTGCAAAAAAAAAAAAAAAAAAAATACTGCAATGAGTATATGGAGAAAATGATTATACTATAATAAAGAACAAAATATTCCAGAGATGTGCACTCTCGCTAAGCACAGATCAAGATAGACACCTTAAAAGGCAGGATAACAATAGTTTTTGTACTTAGCCTCTAACAACAATATGATTGCTCTCATTTACGGTGATTTCTTTACAGTAACAGTAGGCTGATGTACCTTGTCAGGGAGGACACTGACCTCAGCCCATTTGATGATTCTCTTTTTTCCCTGACATATGTCAGGGCTCAAAATGTGAGACAAAATAAGGCTAGGTAACTTACTGCGTTTGAGGAATATTGTCCGGTGCGGGGCTTATATGCAGCACCATTCTCTTCAGAGCCCTAAACGTAGACCCAGTCTCAAGGTCAGAATTATCAACATATATGGTCTGCATGATTGGGCTCTCTTCTGCCTCTGGGTTATTCTACCTCTGAAATACAGCACAGCCTTTCTAACTAAGGGAAAAAATAATCCAATCATTCTTGAAAGAAAACAAGAATGTTAACTAACAGGAAATACAATTTACTTATTCAAGACAGCTTTGCACACTACCTTGCAATGTTGAAAAATCATTGAGGTTTTCTTTCTTTGAATTTGCTGAAGAAATGGAATTTGCCTCTTTGCAGTATACTTAGTGCAGATGTTCAATGGAAATGGTATGGAAAATGTCACTTCCCCTGTTAACATATTCCCCCCTGTCTGTTCCTCTTTCTCTGCATTCCCATTCCTTCCCCACATAAGCAAAGCTAGCTATTTCCAAAGCAAGTTCATTTTGCTTCACTGCTTAAAAGAAAAATGAATGTTATGACCAACAGAATGAAAAAGAACGATATACTCAAAATGCAATGAATGTTGAGAATAATTTCCAGTGACCTAAGTAATATATATTTTTTTTCAAGTAAGTATAAACATTAACAATTTTCAACATATAAAAATCTAAATTAACAGTTTGAAAACATCTATCTGGATGATATAGAATGTGATGCATGAAACATAATGACCTCTCTGAAATTCAGGCAGGATGCTGGTCTACACATTTAGACAAAGACAACTAGGTAATCATAGCTAAGAATGTTAACATTAGACAAAGTAAATTGTTTCGCTGCATTCCAGACTCTTAGCTACAAAAAGGAATATATTCCACTAATTAAAGAGTAGAAATACTCCTATTCTCTCCGCATGAGAATGCAAGAGAGAAACAGAGAGATCCTGATGTAAACTACTTTATCTACTCATGAGGTTTGCATGACACAGTGTTATGATTTTAGCAGTTACGCAGTCTCTGTTAGGGGCCTTACACTTTTATTACATTGAATATATGACATAATAGTTCATAATTATTATTATCATGCATGGTCTGTATATTTAATTTCCATGGATTCTTGGAGCATCTAATGAAACATAAATTATACTTTTAAAAATATACATAAATATATATATATATATCTTATATATATATAAGAGATGACAGGAAATTCACAATTAAAATAAAATGTTAACAGTCACGTGTTAAATGTCTTATAGGATTATTATTCTCATTGTGCTGTACATATCTTTGTTTTTTCATTGTGTTTTTATCCTTGATTCTACATGATGTTTACTCCAGATGTCTTATTTTGTAATTTTTAAGTTAAAGTGAAAGCAATGGACATACATAAGAATATTAGAATATTAATCACTCCAATTAGACATTGAGGTGAATGATTAAAAAAGAAGGTCAAGTTCAGCTACTTGTTGCAGCAAAGTATCCTTGTTCTGCAAAGGAATCTGTATTGGTGGACCTCTAGTTGTAATTCACTCTCTTGTTTATTTAGTGGGTTTATTCACTGGGTTTATTCTTTTTTATCTGAAGATTTTACATCATTTTACATAATAAAAGCTTTATATACAGTTCTGAAATAAGACTATTCTTTAGTTTTTCCCTAGAGAAAGATTTAAATTTTTCAGAATGTTTGTTCAAAGTTGTGGATTATGTACTGGAAAGAGACACTAGTAAATTTATATCTATTTGTTGTTTTCTTTCCTGTCTATGGATTAGATATAGATCTATATGATTTATGTCTCTGAGCCTGCTCTCTAAACAGATAAATATAAATTTTGTTTTAACTGGAGAGGAATTAGGATCAAGTCCTCTCTAGGTATCCTTTTCATCAGCACTCTTGAAATTAACTGCATTATTTCCACTGAGCTGAATGCGAACCAGACTAAGTCCTGCTTGGTTTCAGTCCCATAGTCCTCTTTTAAACAGCTAAAGTTTTATAGAACTTCTGTGCAGCATATATATACTGCATATACATGCAGTGCATATGTTTGAAGAAACATGCGACATTGAGACTCCTTTGGAAGAACCTGCCAGCAGAAAATCTGCCATTTTTCCTTTTCATTAATTGTAAGATAGCTTGATCAAGAAAGATACTTTTTCAGTCAGTCTTTTTGTTTTTTACATTATTTATTAACCCTATTGAAATGAAAGTCAATAACTCTATAATTTGTGTGTATATATATATATTTATTTATTTCAAAAATCATCTATTTGTGGGTGACATATATTAGGAAAATCTGTGTGTGTGATTGCCTGAGTGCATGAATATGTGCACCTACGTAGGCTGAGTGGAGCAGGACAGCCACCCTGTTATTTCTTAAGAACTGCCTAGATTTTCTCAGACTTTCAAAAAATAACAAGGCCAAATACAGAAATGTGGCTGTAAAGAAAGAGTGTTGCAGAAAGGTTTGAATGAGTGAAAGCAAGGTTTTTAGCCTCTAACAATGTTGTTTACACTACCAAGGCATACTGTAATAAAATAACTCAGTGGATTATTTTTAAGCAGAATTGCAAGGAACTACATGAAATCAAACTAAAATGTGATTTTGTTTCATATACCTTAGTTATTTTTACAAGCATTTCAGAAACAGATTCAATAAGTGTTTAGATTTGCAATTTAACACAAAATGAATTTAAAAATCTACTTTCCTTGTTTAATTAGAATTCATTTGCTTAATTGCCATTCCTATCCTATAAATCCCAGTTTTTCACTAACTTGAACAAAGCCACTTTTTGCTGTTTGCACTGTAATTTGTTTTCTATTATAGTTTATGAACAGTAATAGGGCGCTGCTTGAATATTCATTAACTGTTGAATTGTGAGCTTTGGAAAGGTGCTTTCCTGTATCCGAATGAAAGTGGCTCAGCATGGGGTGGATCTGTAATGACATCTGATTTTAGGGATCCAACAAATTTGCTTATTATTTATTGACACATTTTGTCCAAACAGCTCCCTCGCAAGTTAGCGGAGTAATGAAAGAGCGAGTGCTTCAGAGGAGCGTGGAGCTTTCCTGGCAGGAACCAGAACATCCCAACGGAGTCATTACTGAATACGAAATCAAGTATTATGAGAAAGTAAGTGCTAAGATTATCTGTAATGTACGACAATGTGCTCTGCTCACTAAATTGTGGAACAATATTACAGCCATAATAGTCCTGTCATCTATCCTACCTGCTGCGATCTCTTCAAAGCCACAGTGACTTTGCTTATCATCTATTAGCCATTTCTTGCAGTTATTATGATTATTATATGTCTCATATATTGTACTTTGGTACACAAATAGTGAAATGTCCTCTTGAAATCACCTTTTTTTTCCTCTTGAATTTTCTATAATTAAATTGGACAGTGGAAATATTAACGAGACATCATTTTTCTGTCTCTTCCACATTGATTTTAATGCTTTTTCCATTTCCTCCTGTGTCAGTATAACTCCAATCTTGAGATGAGACATCAAATAGAGCTCCTGACCACATTTGGTATTTCCTTGTGATTTGGGCAGTTTTGACTTATGTCTGAAAACTTCCAAAATACTTCCTACAGTTTCAGCTGATAAATATTCCTTTTTTGCCCTCTGAAAAACTCCTAGCAATGTGAGATTTATTTTTCACTTGTTCTCTCAACACAATAATACATTGAGGTTTGCTTCTCAATAGTAGATGAAGTGATCTCTATTTTTGGTAGAGTGAAATTGCAATCTTATTGATGTCAGTCGGAGTTTTGCCATTCATTTCAGCAAGTCTGGGGCTTCATTCTTGATAACTTTGAAATATTCCATAATAATAATAAAAAAAAAAAAAAATCCGACAGGCATATAAGTAAGTCCACATGCTACCATAAGATGAGTGCAAGTAGGATAAAGGAAGGTTTTGCAGCTACATGTTTGTCTTGGGACCTGGAATAAGTGTTGCTGCTGCAGATTGCCTGAGAAATTTGCTGCTGCATGTAAAGTATTCCTATTTTTTATGAAATAGTCTGAGATAAGAAGAAGGAAAAAATGAACAAAAATGTAAAGAAATTAATATAGTTGCTCCTTTGTGTTCTCTTGTGAAAACATTTTATCTCTGAAAAACAGGGTAATGATATCTCTATACCAAAAAAGAGTAGAGTATGTCACCTACTAGATAAATTATAATAAGGTAAATTCTGACCAGATTGGATCTAATATCAAGTGTCACATCTAATTTTCAGTACTGAATTAAAAAAAAACATATGTATTTGCCAAAAGATCTTTATGTGATTTGGAAAGGGAATAAAATACTTATTTGTTGATCATGTCTCCCAATCTTAAATTACTCAGTTTAACATCTCCTATGACAAAACTTACTAAATATGTAAAGATATCCACAAATCTTTCTAAGGGACTTTTATTTTTGTCAAGTAATTTATCTCCCTTGAATATGTGCACGCACTGAAGTCCAAGCATGAAAAAAAGTTTGTGTTTTTACCAAAGGCAACTGTTCTCCTGGCAAAATATATACATATGTGTATATATATATTCATTTCTATATGCATAATACTTTCTTGTCTGTTAAAATAAAATAAACCACTTAAATAGCTGGAGGAAAATAACATGCCAAAACCACTTTTCATATATGTTAACTTTTAAAATGTAGTTTTTATTTTTTTATATGTACTTGTGTTACTTTAAATAAATGGCAGAATTTCCTTGCCAATTTCCTGTGTTTACAAAGCAAAAGAAGTGGCATTAGTCTTCTTTTGTAAAGGATGCAAACCTACCAATATTATATATACTACAGTCAAATTAATAAAAGTGGATAAGGATCTCCTTATAGAAATAAACACTAGCAGATAAACAGAACTTTATGCTTTTAATTTAGTAAATTTTTACACAAATACTTAAATGTCTGACTTCTTTCCAAAATAATGTAGTTTATCTTGAAAAGTACTCCTTAAGCTTCTTGCTTAGGATTGCAGTTCAAGATGAGAGAAGCAGTTAACATTTTGTTCTGGTAGTTCAAACGACAAACAAAGAAACAAACAAAAAAGAAAAAGAAAGTAAAAGAAGAAAAGACCTAAACTCCTTTTTAGAGCTAAAATCAAATCAAACATTTTTGTGGTTCCCAAATATTCTGATAAGTGTTTCTTTGCCTCTCTTTTCTGGCTAGGACTGGAACTGAAACTGCCAGAAATCTCCAAAGTAAGCCTGTCTTGTGAGATTTCTAGCCTAGGCTATTTTTCTTTCTTTGTTATTTATTTATTTTGAATTGAAGAAATATTGGCAATTCGGACAAGTCTCATTTATGCTTCAAACCTGTACTCTGAAATTCCACTGTGGCTTGCAGTGCTGAACCTATACTACTATTTACTGCCTGCTTACACTTGTTTCACATCTCTCAAGTGCTCCTGTTCTTTTTCAGATACCAACATGCATTCCACGATGGTCTTTGCTTACAGATGATTTAAATCTTCTTAAAGAAGATATGAAAAAATATTGCTACCCAGGTGACAGGCTTGCTCACATGACAGAATAGGCAAGGCTCAGGAGAAGCCATTACTGCATCTTAGAAAAAAAAAATGATATGTTGTGTGGAGCACCGTATTTCAGCAGAAAGACTTTGCTGCTACACTGAATGCAAAGGGGAAGGTTTTCCATCACTTTAAGCTGGCAAAGGCTATTGAAATCAGTTACAAATTTATCCCTTCCCTCTCTATCCGTCTCATTAGCAGTGCCTCGTACGGCCCCTGCTTGCGTTGGGACCATGTGATGCTTTCAGATGGTTGGTTAATTCATCTCTTCTGCCCTTCAACCTGGAGTTGCATACACCACTGACTGCACATAGGGCTGCACATATCCACATTGAAGAATAATTTGGACTAGTAAACTTCATGAATATGTAGAGCTTTTTGAATACCACAATGGTCTGTGATACAGCATTTGTAACATAGGAAAGTGAGTTACTGCCCATTGGTTTGCAATCCTACAGATTCAAAATCTGGGGGGTTACATACTCCATTTCTTTTTCTGGATTTTACTTGATGCCATAGAACCAAAACTTGAGAAAAGAAACAGTGGGAGACTGAAAAGACTAAGTATTTTCACTAAGACTTAAGAATTCAGTTTTAAACTGGCACTCTAACAACTTTTGAAGGGTATTGGAAGGCAACAAGGGAAAGTACTCTGACCATGACAGAACATATTTTCTTGTCACTGAACTATTTAGGCTCCTCAGTTATCCCAAGAAGGCTGCAGTCAAGCTATTTTTTCATCAGAAGTTGATGGAATGTAATCAGCGACCAGAAAACAATCATTCTATGCCTGGATGTTTTGACTGACAACAAGAGCATCCTATTTAAATTTTATGTTACTTTAAGGACTCTTCATTGCAGTAGCAGTGCTTTGTAATAGTCCTCAGAGTGTACTGTATTTTTTATGTTTGGAAAAAAAAACATTCAGCAGATTGAAATAAACTACCCAGACCAGTTGTCTGTTGCTAATCTGCAATCATGATAAAATCTGACCTGTAAATATCATTTGATATTTTGCCTTATTGTTTCCAGGATCAAAGAGAGAGGACCTATTCAACAGTGAAAACCAAGTCCACTTCAGCTTCTATCAATAACTTAAAACCAGGAACAGTGTATGTTTTCCAGATTCGTGCTTTTACCGCTGCTGGTTATGGAAATTATAGTCCCAGACTGGATGTTGCTACACTAGAAGAAGCCACAGGTAAACATTTAAATTCAAAGGCAATTACCGTTTTCAGTAGAAGCAGTAGGTAAAATGAGAAAGGAGAAGATTTGTTTGAACTGTCCATCCAAATTCCATGTGAAAGTGGGGTTTTGTTACTGAACTTTGAAGAATGAGCTTCAATTAGCTTCAATTATACTCTTGTAATTAGACAGAAAAGATTTATTACATATCAGGTTTTTCCTCCCTGATGTCCTTCTAACACAAAGTACCTGTTTTCTTCACTTCAATATACACTTCTTCCTGAGAAGTGAATAATGGTGAGATAAGTGACTCTACTATATTCTTCAGTAGTTGAGGAGTAGTTGAGGCTCGAAGCTATTTCAGCCCACAAAAGCTTCTCCAGGTCAATTTTTTTTTCCTGTTTGATTTCCTAAAAAAAAAAAGTTTTCCCAAAATGTTTGCTTATGGTGTGTATTTTATCTATACATCCAGCCTTAGTTATTTTGAGCTCATTGACTAATTTCATCTGCGTTTGCTAAAGAAACAGAGGTTGCAAAGATACTAAGTTTCTTTAAGGCTCATGTTGCAACCTAAGTGTAGAAAAACATCCTATTATAACCCTCATTATATAAAAAAGTGATGTAGAAATTTGGTCAGCATGATACATCAGAGAAAGCTTACATGGCTGTGACATTGTTATCTCAGCAGTGGGATCACATTCTGTGAGAACTTGTTCTTACTTTGATACTAAAACGTGTCCTTATTTGTCCAAAAAGCATGTTGGTACTTTTTTTTTTCTTTTCTTTTTTATTTTTCCTCCCACTGACCATGCAGTTACATACTTGCACAGTTACAGAAAAATTTCCACATTTGGGGTCTAAGAAAACTCCTGGGTCACGGAGACCTGACAGCTGCGAGCTCGCTCACCCAAACTGCCTGTGTCCCTGGCAGCCTCACGGCTCTGCCGCAGACCTAAAATTTAGTTACGCCGTTTTGGGTCACTTGCTTCAATTTGACCTTTCTGAAAAGGGGTTGGCAGTTTTGAGCCGCGGATATGTAGCCTACAGGTTCAAAGGCTGCAGACAGCCAAGTCTGGTCTCTGTGCTTTATCCAGAATATTTAAGGCCTGGGTACGTGCTGTAATGTCCTATTAATTACACACAGGCGCTGCAGGAATCATTGGTGGATGTTCTTAAGACACAGTAGGTCTTAACCTTCCTTCCACACAGAATATAAAAAGTTATTAATAATGAATAATAACACATCAAATAGTTATAATTGAAATAGTAATTACGATAATAGCAGCAATAAAATATTAATACTAATATTATTCACTCACTGATAATATGCTTCTTATCCATAGAATTCCACTTTACAAAGGAAGTCAGTAGCAGATTCTCCATTATAGAAGACGGAAAACTGAGATACAGGCCAAAGTAATTTCTTATTTTGAGTAGATTTTCTGGCAAACAAATGGAAAATCTGTCACCATCTGTCATATGCTTATGGCAGTTAGTTGATATATTGTACACAGTGGTTTACCAAGATGTTTCCCAGATATTTCCTTAATTACCAGAGTATTCTTTATACACAGAATATAAGCATACCAGTAGCCACAAACATTAGCAAAGTTAATTTCTAGGGTAAACAGTCTCAACTGGAGATTGCTCAGTATAAGATTGGGAAAACTGGAACACTGCTGGCCATTTTATCCACACTTTTTGTGACTCAGGTAACAAAAAAATGAATAATATAAAATAGGGATATATTAGACCAGCATGTACAGGAAAGTTTTTCTCTTGTCACAGGCTATCGTTGTGTTTTGACATACCCTGTAATGCCTTCTCTGCTTTGATGAAAAAAGGTGTCATGTTTTCCATTTTCCTGAAAGGACACTATAACATATCTCTTAAAGGATAAGCAAACCCTATTTTTCTATGTTTTTCAGAAACAATTAAAATGCTAGTAAAAAAAAAAATAAAACTCAGTTAAATTATTTTAATTTGTTTTATGCAAGTAAGTATATATTATCTGTGGTTTTATCACATCTTGCAAGCCCATCGAATTAGGTGTTTACTAACATTTTAAAGGAAGATCTTCCATGCATAATTTTTGGCAGTATACTTCATGTGAGGTTCTGTAGAGGTGAACAGTAAACCAGTGTTGTGTTAAAGCAGGGAGGAGGCATTGGCTCCTTATTATTGCTATGATTTCTGAGCGTAGCTTTTAAGGATACTAAAGTAATTTAAAAGTATACAGAGAGAGTACTCAACCATCATAGCCAGGTAGACCTGTTACCTACTAGAATTTTTCCAGGCATTTTAACTGCTTAGTGTCTTTTGGTCAGAGGTGTTGACTGATTAGACTTACGCACTATGCTTAGGCTTTTGTATTGTAGTTCAAACTGTATGGCCACCTTCCACAGCTACAGCCATTATGTTAATATTATATGTAAAATATATTAAATATATGTTTACACACACAAGAATTGTTGAGCATCACATACGCAATTATACAAAGATTTTCAAATTATTACTATTCCGTTTTCCATTGATCAAAAACCAAAAATCATTGTAATTTACTTGTTGATTAGAAGAGGCAGAAGTCCCTTGGGGAGAACACATAAATCTACAGAATATCACTTAAGTGGGAATTTTCTCTATTGATTCACTGAATTATTTCAAAAATATGTTAAATCAGTTGTAGCCAATAGATCTAAAGAGAGTTCTGCTCTTCTCTCCCTGCCCCCCTCCCTGCCAAAAAAAAATTGAGATATATGCTTTATTCTGACTATTCAACAAAGTAAGCCTCAAAAATATTCAAAAGCACCCAACTCAAAAAGGCTTGTGACTTCTTTTAAACAGATTTTAAATGGACAAACAATTGTGAAGTTTTGTTGGTTTTCAGCCAAGAATGGATATATATAAGGCATAGAGCACGAAAGAGTATACTGGAGGAGCAGTACATTTTTTATAGCTAATCTCCTTTTTGGAATTATCCACATGTGTTGAAAATACATTCCCCATCCCTCCAACAGTGTTCATAGAAGGTGGTTTTGACTCCTCTAAGTAGACCATTCCCTTAAGCTATCATAAGGACAGACTTTTCTCTTCTGATACTGTTCCCCCACCACCCCTGTTGTATCAACACTAGTGACAGGTATTATTGTCCTGGAGCTACTCAAAATTCTTTCTGAAAGATATGAAAATCTTTCCCCTAAGACTACTCTATCTTTAATTTTGCCAAATCGCAGTGATTATGCCAAAAGTTACCTTCTGAATCCCACTTAAACCAACCTGAGTTCATCCCACAGAAGGAAGAAGCAGCACAGAGCTGGAACAAAAGCAGATGTCTTAGATTGCTGCCATTGAATTCTTGTAAGTCCTATCTAACCAGACTCATAATCAGGCCTTTCCCTCACAAAGATGTAAAAATACCAAATGCATCACATCCCACCTATCTCACCAGTTGCCTGGTGTTCCATGTTCCCAACAATTTCCAAAACTGAAATTACATCCTCACTTGCTTCCAGAATGTACCAGTTTTTGAGGCAGAGCAACTCACGTATGTCAACCTTTAAGTATTCAACTCAGCTACTAGACAAGGTGACAAGATCCGGTTAGCATTATTCCTGTTAGGAATAACACAAAACTCTCAGGTGGATGTACCTTCACACATTCACCATTGCTCTAGGATGATGCATTCTTGCAAGTTCCACAAAGAGGATACATGTAGGCCTGTTACATACAGGTTACCTAAGTATCCCAAAAACTTACTGATACCCAAAGGTAAGCACTTTTCTGTGTACTTAAGATTAAAGACAGGTATGAGTAATGAGATCCTCCTCAGCTCAGTAATGAGATCCTCCTCAGCTGCATTAGATAGAATATAGAAAAACTATAAAGTCCTTAGGAAATAAAATCCAGGGGAGAACTAAGAGGATATTTCCCCTCAAGGCAGGATATTCTGTATCTTTATAGCATGTCAAGGTATTTTTTACATTTTTCAGGGAACCAGCTGGTACAGATCAGTGTCCATGATGAGATAAATCATGTTGATTGGTTCACTTCTCTCCAGAGTAGGCGAAGAAAGTGCTGTTTTGTTTGTTTGTATGGGAACCTATGAAATCTGTAACAGAAACCTGATTCTGTGGGATTCATAAAATCCTCATATATACATTCCTATTTAGTTAACATTCCTGTTTAGTTAATGCAGTTTAGTTAACTGCATTAACACAACTTTTTTTTATCTCTCTTATCTCTTCCCTGCTTCCAAATCACTCACTGCCTGATATCTCCTCCGTGACTCTCAGTCTGTCAGTCGGATCCTCACTGTTACAAATCAGTGTAGCTCCAGAGAGTGCAGCAGAGCTATGCTTATTTAGTATAACCAAGGATGTGGCTGTCTTCATTAGATAATGGGCAAAAATCATGTTTAACAAACATCAAGGTTTTTCAAGCTAATTACTTACATTCTCAGTATATATTAGTCTGACATCTATACATTTCCATATATATTAATAGTATTGACATAAATAAGAGGAATAATGTGTGGATTTCTTGTGTGTAAATTCCTTGAAATATGGAAAATTTTTGGCCAATGTGGAAGGACATTTTCAATGGAAACAAATGTTAAGTAATAATATTGATCATTTACAATGATTAAAAGCAAGAGAACGAAATATTTTAACTGTGAAATCTGTGCAAACAGGGATCCTCCAGTATACTAATTTTAGTGGATAACATTAGGGTATGGTAAATGTTTCATCTAAATTTTTTCTTATAGCTAAGGGGTAAAATCAAAGTCAAAACAAGTTTTAGGGGTCGAACCCTTGTGAAGCTCTTCAAGGATTATTCTCCTTCCGTTCCTTTTAATAGAGGTGAAACAGTAGGAGGAAGTAGAACTTACTGGTATAGCTTTCAGCTGCTGGCTCTACCACGTTGACCAAATTAATTTCAATATAACTTTTTATTTCCTCCAGATAATCATTAACTCATACAGCATTTGATTGAATTCCTCATATATGTCTTGCTTGAAATTCATTAATGTCTGTTTAATAGTTTTAGGCGACAGAAAAGGTAAACCAACAGTCTGTAATTCATGAGCATTTATTTATCTATGGCAGTTCCTTTATATGGAATAATTTGAGCTAATCTCCGTTCCTTGTCCTTTTTATAGCCACGGCTGTTTCCAGTGAACAGAATCCCGTTATTATCATAGCTGTGGTTGCTGTGGCAGGAACCATCATTCTGGTCTTCATGGTCTTTGGATTCATCATTGGACGAAGGTACTGCACCTCATATAGGTATACGCATATCTGATCCCCTTCAGTCATAGCCTAGTCTGGAATGGTAATTTGCAGAACTGGATTGGAATGCTTAATCATGACAATATACATTTAGATCCTGTTATCAAGTATTCAGTTAGTCCCCTTACTGTAGCAAGGCACACTTAAATCAAGATGTTCTTTTTGTCCTATGCAAATGTAGAGTAAAAAGAACCTTTAGCAGATTCTCTACCTGGGCTCCTCAAAGCTTCAGTTTCTGTTCATTTTTTCTCACATGGAGAAGACTGACACTTTATCTTATCAGACATTAAATGACATTACATTCAAGAAAAAGGGGCACAGCAGTAAGTTTAAGAATACCCTCCAGCTTTCAAGTTAGTTAATCCTCTATTTTATCCATAGAAGCTTTTGAGAGGAAATAGAGCTTTCTGTTCAGGACCTGTCCCAACTGGTATTTCATATAGAAGCCTTTTGATTACAACTGTTCATGGTTTATTTAAAACTCTGCTGTTCAGAAATGTATAGCTTAAACTCTTAAAGGGTCCTTGGAAGTTAGGTGCTCAGTGCCTGAAAATACCAGCTTGCAAAACTGATGTTGGCAGAGCTTTAGATGTGAGGAAGTAAATCATTATTTACCAGTAAAACTGGCCTCTTTCTTTTCAGACATTGTGGCTATAGCAAAGCTGATCAAGAAGGGGATGAAGAACTTTACTTTCATTGTAAGTGTTTTGCCTTTTTTTCCCTCTTTCAGGAATTTCCAATTCAATTATAAGAGACTGGTCTTGGCAGTAGCATAGACGATAGTAAAACAACTTTCCATGAAATAAAAAAACACACAAAAAAAATCAAAAAATTGTGTAAATAGCAAGCAAGAAGTTTAAAATTGTAAAAATATGACATACACAAAAATAATGCACATTAAAATCAAGATTGCTCGCACTTGGAGGTTTATTTCTATACACCCGTATCATATATTGTTATTCTCATTTTCTTTTGGTTGCTTTTGAATACCTGAACCTTCTGAGATGCAGTAATTGAAAGGTCCTTGACTACATAAGATCTTCACCCTAGGCAAACTTTGGATTTAAAAAGTGAGGGTCATTATGACACCCTAGCAATGCAGGTATTCTGCTCAAAAGCTGTTTTCCACAATCGTGAATACCATAGATTTGACATTTACAGAATATACTATTCTTAAAAAAATAGAAAAATTATTTAATATGAAAGAAATCTGAGGTATTTAATTACAATTTTCAGTTCTAGAATCTGTTGTCTAATAGCAAGGAGTAGCAAGTAGCAGACCTTTTTTAAAAAAAATGATAGTTACTATCTGAGATTATATTAGAATTCCAGGAGCATTTTATAAAGTAAATTTGTCTTGCATGAATCACAGTTGAAAATATAAGGGGAGAGAAGGAGTTTTGCACTAAGAAAGAATAAATAGTTAGATATTTACAGAAAACAAAAGATTTTTTGTAGCTCTTCTCTATTTCAGTTGTAATGTCATTTTGAGATGAAAAATTAGAAATATTTTAAATTGTTTTAGAATCAGTGATCTCCTGAGGAAATAAATAGAACTGGTTGCAAAAATGTTTTGGATATTGGAAATCGCAAATTCAAATTTAGAATTCAGTTGAATATGAATTCTAACAAATAGCAGTGCATACCTGATAACTCAGTACATGCTATGCTGTTTGTAGTCTTTGTCTATCTATAATTGCAGAATTTTTATGACATTAATATACTTTATCTTGTTATAGATTTGTTAAAAACATAAGCTAGCATTGATGTAATATCACACAAAGAATAAAGTAATTATTAAACAAGAACTTCTAGCATTTTCTAATGCACATCTCTCTAAACTATAACTCAAAACAAAGCTCCAGTCAAAATCAGATTAAGTTTTCTGTTTCACCTTTCTGCCCTGACAAAACCAGTTCAACCTGAATTAGTTCATTTGTTCATGCTGCTTGGATTTGGATGTGTTGCTACTTAAATCATTTCTTTTAAATGCAGACAGTGTTAAACTAAGTGGTGACATCATTGCAGCTTTAGTCAATCAATATATGAGACATACAAACAAGGTGAAAATAATAATGGAATAAGAGTTATTTATCATGTCACATGCAGTCCAGTTGTTTTTAAAGAATTCATCAAAAATCTGATTTTACTTACATGTTACTATTCTGAGAGCAATGGATTTGAAATTTGCCTCTCATAGATGCATTATAAGCTTTTCACATCTTCAGAAGAGCTATTGCTTTCACTTTTTAAAATCCCCATTATGGCCTTGAAGAAAAAGATTGATCGTGTATTCTTACACTTAAGTATATAAGCAAAAGGAAGAGAGACTTGCTGGATAATTCTTTCTCCCATCAATTATCTGAAAACACTTTTGTTTTAGTGAAGGCATTAATATGAAAGCTGCTACTTAATGTTTAGCAGCTGATCCAGAAATGCTGAGTTTTCATAAGCATTTTTTTCTTCTACTTTGCTTTCTTTTGAGAAAGCTGGTTATGCAGGAAATCGATCAGAACATCGATCAGTAAATACACGTAACCTTTTTAAAAACAAAGCTGGTACCAAATACCAAAAAAGTCAGTTCTTATCCGGGCATTTTTTTCATCATCTGTTGATTGAATTCTTAATATTTATTTTTATTTGAAAAACATATACAGAATGAGATGAAATACATTGCTATGGACACCAATATGTCATGTATATCTTAACATCTGTAAGAATATTTATTATATGCTGAGACACCAAATTAGGTTTTCTTACAAGTAACCATTTAACCAGGTTTTATAGCACTAAATTTAATAGAATATCAAATCTTTCATTTCAAACCTCCTCAACTGTCCATGGCCCCAAGAGCTACGTTAATAAATACAATGGAGGAGTTTAGTCAAGCAATTCTAATTTACATTTTGTTTCCTCCTACCATTTTCTTCTCACAATGTCTTCGATTCCATGCCAGCGCTGTTTCACGTTGGTATGCCAAGATAGCTTTGGCCTGTCAAAATGTTTTATGACAGCTTGAATAAAGAACCATCAGACACCCATTTGAGATTCACAAGGTTACATCCAATCCAGGACCCTTATCACAGACACAAGAGGATGGCTCATCCTCTGTTTCCCTGCCTGAAAGCACTGTAATAGGAGATTAGTCTGTTTTTTTGTTGATTTTTTTTCCTCTTCTTCTCTGAACCTTTCTAATTTAAATAAATAAACATTTATCACTTACGATATCTGAAGCATTATCACTATAATTAGAACATATTTGTAAATATGTAACACACCAGACAATAACATCTGGGCAAAATCGTAGATAACTTTTTGTGGATATAATTTCATTTGTTTCCTCAATTTATTATTGTCAATAATACTATCTGAAAAATAAATACATGGTTGCTAAACCACTTTTCAGTATATTTTACAATATAAAATATTTTATGTCCAGTGGATTATAAAGTAATCTATTATTTTTAATGCTTATTCTTACCTTGATCCAATTTCCAGATTTTGTATTTTTCAATTAGTATAGAAATATTCTTCCTTTTTTTTCTTTATACTGAGATTTATTTCACTGATTTAATTAAAACCTAGGACTATAATGTGAGCCAAATTTATTTCAATAAAAAAGAGTTTGGTTTTAATAGATTTTGCATTAATACTTTCATTGAATCAGCAGCAAACTAAGGGAAAAACTATATGCTGGCCAGAGGTCTATGGTACACCAAGAATTACATGGGGAAAAAGAGCAGAAGTCAAGGTTCTGGGTGTTACTCTCTTAGGTACTTGAGCAAGGCAATAATTGCCCCATAAAGTCCATTCTCCATTCCTCTGTCTTTACCAATTGATATCTATCATGTTTATAATCTAGTTTAAGAGATGTACTTAGGAGCATAAATTCTAAGAGCTTTGACTAGTTTAGTTTTACTATTGCTACAGTCCGTAAATAATATGGCATTCAATAGTTTCAACAAAATGAAATAGGTAGAGGAGCTCTTCAAATCCCTCTCAGTGAAAAGGATTATGTAAAGAAATGCTGTTTGCACAAGCAGGGAAAAGATGATATGGTCTTACACAAGAAAGTAAGTTGCACCCCCCCTACTGCTCTCAAGAGTTCCCCCTGCTTTGTTTTTACTCCTGCCCAACACTGCATTTCATCCATAAAACATTGTTTAATATTTATTGTATTCCCCACTTTGAGACTGAGATGCCAATGCAAACCTTAGCCATGTGCAGGGGTGGGATTGTGCCTTTCTGCGGGCATACTTGCGGACGATGCCTATGAGGAGAGTTAAAGCTGTTGCGATCGGGCGGTGTGGAAGGAGGCTCGCTCTTCCAAGGAGCTCGCTCTTCCAAGGAGCACTCTGCCTGATGAAAATCCCGGGTTGGCTGCACAAGAAGTGCCTTTGCTTCATCACAGTCATGCTTTCTTACATCATTACAGTTAAATTTCCAGGCACCAAAACCTACATTGACCCTGAAACCTACGAGGACCCAAATAGAGCTGTCCATCAATTCGCCAAGGAGCTAGATGCCTCTTGTATTAAAATTGAGCGGGTGATTGGTGCAGGTAAGGCTGCCGCGGCTTCCTTATTCATCTGTTCCATTTAGCCAGGATCGAAACTCATACATCATAATGACAGGCAAATAATTATACCTCAGGTATGGAAGAACTTTTTGCATTTACTGGAGTGGTTAAGAGCAATAAAGCCGTGCTCGCTTCTGAAATGCAAAAAGCAAACAGACTAACAGGAAGAAAAAAAAAAAAAAGAAAAAAAAAAGAGACTTGCTTGGCATTGAAATGCTGTCGGTTTCTAATTTGGTATCTGATTTTTAGAATGTAAAACAGCTAATTAGAAAAGGAATTTTACTGCCTGTTATTTACTGTCAGCACAAGGGGTGTAGGTATCAGTGCAAATTCTGCTCATTGCCCTTGTTTTAAGACAATTCTTTGGCCTCTGAATTTTTCCCTCGTGTGAGTAAGGAAAAGTGGCTGTAGCACAATATCTTATATGGAGACTAAGAAGATCTTGTTTCTTGTATAACAAAATCTTCCCTAAGGCTATTTTTTCCCCCTTCCTTTTTCTTTTTGGTATTTTATGAATACAAAAAGTTATTGTTTTACTTCTCATGACTGATTGTAATTGCACCAGCATTACATTGCTTTTCTTCCTCTTGAACTGTCTACCACCTACTTAAGCCATGGTGTTCATGCTGTAAAAAGGCAGTTTCATTTGTTTGCATTAATAAGATATGTGACATTTTTATTGCACTACCCAATGTAGTGAAATTAAGTTTCTTTGGGGAAGAAAAATATCACATACTTTGGATTCCTGGAGGAAATGTTCTTTTGCTTTCCTGTTGTTTTGCAAAAGTATTAGTAAAATGCTTTTAAAATCACCCCGTAGTTTGGTATGCACTGTAAATTACATTCTGCAGTATTGCTTAAAAAGAGAAGGAATATCTCTAAAATATTCAAGTGTAAACTGTGGAAAAAGCCTTTACACTTAGAATTCAGCATGCCTTTTTAATTTCACTCATGTTGAATCATGTCGAGGAGCAGTACCGTTGAAATTAATGTTGTTTATTAGTTGAGATGAGTAAGGGTGTAAGAATCCAACTCCTTATACCTAGTCATGTTTCTGGTGCTAAAATAGCAGCATCTCTTCTAAATAAATATAGTTTACAAGATTTAAATTCCACATTACCATAGAAAAATTACTGAACTTTGTATTTGCTTTCAGTTGAAAAGCTATCAGCATAGAAACAGTTCAGAGCACAAAGATATATTCAGTTGGACTTTGCCTATGCACTGAGCAAAATGCTGAAAATGCTTCAGTTGCAAAGAGGATATAGTTTAAGACAGAAATATTCTCCCTGTTATGACAGAGTAAATCCAGCATATTAATTTTGTTGACTGCAACTGTTTTTTTTCTGGATTTTCATGCATATAAAAGTAACAGAAAACTAAAGCAGCGGTACTTGATGAAAGCATATTGTGTATTTAGTTTAGCTATGGTGTTAACCTTGTTGATGTAGATAGCCAGGAAGAGTTAAGTGAAAGGTAATCCAGATACAACAGAATTTAAAAGACTGAAAAAAGCATCTGAACCACATACATCAAAGAAGAATATAGAATTTTTACTAGTGACAGCATAAGTCACTTGGCAGAGTCTCAATAAGCCTCAACAGTGCTGGCCACATCAAGTTTGGAGCAGTGCTATGTCTCTCAGATATCTAAGCAGAGTGCAAGTATGCTTGTGCTCAGTTTGTGTGATGGATATGTGCTTTCCTTGACAACATTTTCATTACCATCCTGCTGATGCCACCTGTCAGACAGAGAATTTGGTGTCTACTACACTGAGCCCTTCCTCACCACAGACCTTTGGTCATAGCTTCTTCCTAGTGGACATGCTGAGCAAGTGGTGTCTCTGTGGCTGTACATTGCTTCTGCTCTTGTTGCCAAATTTTCTGTATCCTCTTTGGGTATCTTTTTATTTAAATATACTATTTTGTTGTGAGTAAAAACGTATTCTGTAGCTCAGTGGCTAGCATTCTGGCCTGAAGTATATAACATACACATTCAAGTTTCTGCTTTGCCTGAATGTATTTGATCTCCTTTTGGAAATGAATCAAAATCAAACTGTAAAAAGCTGGAAAGTAGTTAAGCCGTAGTGTCTTCTGTGCCAAGAACTCTAATTACCTGGCTAGAAAGTATCATACACACACATGAACGTACTCATGTCTTGTTTTCAGTGCAGAATAAAAACAATTCTGGAAGATTTGCAAAAGAAAATTGTTATCCTTTAGTTATCACAGCTAGTGTATGTGAGTGATGTATGTGAGTGGTGAATTCATTAATAGTTGTCCATATTGCTAATGAAGTGCAGGAGGGAGGTTAAGCTACCAAGCTATTATCTTGTGCATCCTGGACTGATTCCACCAAAAGGCATAAGCAGACCAGCAGCAAATTATGTATGCCCCTGCCTTGTACAGTTCATAGCCAACAGTTATATAAGACCATATTTCCGGTGTTTGGAGATAATATAGCCTTGTGCAACCCCTGTGAAGACAGAAACAACTTATTTTGCATCTGATTATTTCGGATAAGACACTGTGTATATGCAGGCAGTTGGAGCTGTCTTTTACCTGACTAGCTTAAAATGAGGAGAGGAATTGGACTGTGTGTGCACTCATCTCCTATGAGAGTCATAAAACCTTCCTAGATGAGTGAGGATTCACACAAACTCAGGAGGAAATATTAAGATCTGACCAAAATTCTACTCTTGAAAAGTTGTTTGATTTTTTTGTTCTGGGCTGGAGGAAGTGTGATCTAAGAAGCTGAGAGCAGACAATGCTTTCTTCCATCTCTGGACTCTGCTGTCACATGTGACAGTAAAACAGTCTTGGAGTGGTGATGGTATCTTAAACAAGATTTCTCAGAACTCATCTGCTAGAATACTTTAACATCTACCTTCTTGGGCCATTAAGCAATTTCTAGGCATCATTCTGTCTCTACTGCTAGCTAGACTCGCTTCCCAGTGCATATACCTTGAGGGGATTCTCTAATCAGTTACTCTGTATCAATCTTTTCTACCTTAATGTTATTGTTGTTGTTTTTTAGCGCTCATCCTGAAACAAAGCTTGAATGCAGATGTGTCTGCATACTTGATAATTAGCTTAGTGTTAAGGCACTCCGAAGGTATATAGGAAATGAGATAAATTCTCAGACTCCCACTTGATTTTATTTGGAAGAGATGTCACCCTGTATTTTATGTACTTCCTATGAATTTGCCAAGTACTCTATTATTAAATATTCAGTGACGGGTCTTCCTCTTTTTGAATATATAGTTCTTTTTTATCAGTGTAAAATATGTTACTAACTAATTCTTGTGTACATCCCAAAAGATTTTTCTTCCTGGCTACAGAACAGGGGATCCTTCTTTCTCTGGACAATACTACTTGCAGCAGCAAGACAAGGAACAATTCTTAAATCTTTTTCCATCTTAAACTCAAAACTGTGAGATATAACCATTCAGATCCACATCTCATATTCTTGTTTTTTTTTTTTTTTTTTTTTAAATGTCTGATGGAGTCCATTTACTTCTCTCCCAGATTAGCATTGCTGAGGCTTTTGAGGTATTCTTGCTGCCTATTTGACCATTTTTCTTCCAAATTTCTAATGTCTGTTCATTTGGAAGCCTTTGACAAAACCCCAGCATTTTGTTATGTTTGTTTAATTTAACAAAATTATTATGTCACACCTTTCTTTTTATAATTTGCAAAATAAATTATCCTGCTTGAAGGTAGTAATGTACTGCTTCATTTAACAACATAACAGTGTTAAATTAAAAGCAGCTCTAAAAGAAGTGCCTTTCATAAGAAAAAAAAATGAAGCTGAAGATAGCAAGGAAAACCTGTAGAACAAAATGGTATTTTCACTGAGTAATGGTATTAGTTTTTCTGTAATAGTATTTTCTTATGAAATCCACTTCATTTTTGTTTTCTGCTTTTGGAAAAAAAATATAACAAATAGCTAGTAAATCTTTTTCAAAGATTCAAATATAAATTGGTTTAACATGATGCGTCTATTCCGTAAGCTACACAGTCAGCAAATTACTTAAAGTAAGTGTCTGTCTTTGTGTTCTAAAGTAATCCAGTTCAAAGAGAAACTTTCATCAGGTAAATGTAAACACATATATGGGCAGCTGGTTGAATGAAGGCCTGAAAGGCTGGTGATACTATAGTCAGTGCAATTCAGTGTTGTTCTACCTCATTTTAGGAGAGTTTGGCGAAGTTTGCAGTGGGCGTCTGAAGCTTCCCGGCAAGAGGGATGTGGCAGTAGCCATAAAAACCCTGAAGGTTGGCTACACTGAGAAGCAGAGGCGAGATTTCCTATGTGAAGCAAGCATCATGGGGCAGTTTGACCACCCCAATGTGGTTCATTTAGAAGGGGTTGTTACCAGAGGTAAGCAGAGCCTTGATCTGTCAGTCAAATAATAACCTAATGGGAGAAATTACTTTAGTTTGTCCACGGTCAAGGATTTAAATTATAAACAGGCTGCACACTCTTAATGGATTTTCTCCTGATGCGGAACTAACTAAAACAATACTTACTTTATGCCAAAACCTGAGGAAAAAATTAAGATGCATGCATGATTAAAAGAAGAAATACTTTGAAATATATATATTTTTTCTAGTTTCATTTAGCCTCAAAGACCATTCAGGAAGATAAGGTTTCTTATGTCCTTTCGTATTATCTAAAGTGTCATTATTCCAGAGTCCTGTTCACACAGCAGTAGTCAGGAGAACACACTGACATTTTGATTCGTATGGTTTAATTTTCTGAATCATGACCATGTTCCATGCAGACATTTAAGACCTTATTAGAGCTCAGGAACAGTGCTGGAGGCTTCAGAAATGCTCATGTCTCAACAATTCAGCCCTTCAAAGAAATTACATATGTTTTATCAAAAAAAGGCACTCCATTTACATTAAAGTTTCTCAAGCAAAATGTACCTGATTTTCTTTTAGGGAAACCAGTCATGATTGTAATAGAATACATGGAGAATGGAGCACTTGACGCATTTCTTAGGGTGAGTATAAAAAATATATATACACGTATTCTTTTTTAAAGTGATTATATGTGTGTATGTCTGTACGTGCATTTATATACATATATATATAAACTATATAATTTAAAATGTGTACTTATATATGTGTGTATGTGTCTGTGTGTATACATACATACACATGCTATTAATTTAATGTAATAAAAGTGCTTTTCAGCATGAAATGGAACCTAACAAATACTAGCAAATCTCTAAATTATTTCAGCAGAATTACATCTGAAATCATAAGATCGGACAGGATCACATTAGAACAGTCTAGGGAATTAAGAGATTTAATGTGGTACAGAGACAGTGGATTTTCACTAGCTATACCCGAAGCTCCAGCTTCTGCCTTTTCGGAGTAGTCTTTCTTTCTCTCTTTTTTACTTTCTTTTTCCCCTTGATCACTACCCAAGAACCCCCATATGATTTTTTCAAATAAAAAGCAGGGGACTGTTGCAGAGGAGAGGAAACAGAAGCGCAAGTTCACAACTACTTAGTATTTGTTGAGTGCATGTTCTGAACTGCCTCACAAGTGTGTGCAAGAATGAAAATGTGAAATGTCTTATAAAGCCTACATAGACAGCAGAAAGATTAAGACAAGATAAATACAAGATATGAATAAAATTATCAGTAGTTAAGATTCACAAAGGAGATGGTCCTCATTTCCTAGATGCATATGATTATTTTAAGAGCTGAAGAGCGGTACACAGGTAAACTCTCTCCGAAAAGGATTTAACCATAAGTTAACCACAATTGAATGGTGCTTGGTAAATTCTCTTAGAATACATAAGCTCCTGATGCATTTCTTAACTGGATGCACTGCTTTATGTCTGAAACAAATAAAACCATGTTTGAAGTGAGTTTCACTGCCCCAGGATGAATTGCCATATAGATAGCAAGTAACGTGAAAGCTAAAGTTGTGAAACAAATTTTTATTTCTCTTCTCAGCTATACTAACAAGAATTGCTTCTCCTTTCTTCCCTCCAGAAACATGATGGGCAATTTACAGTCATTCAGCTGGTGGGCATGTTGAGAGGAATTGCTGCTGGAATGAGATATTTGGCTGATATGGGATATGTACACAGGGATCTTGCTGCACGCAATATTCTTGTCAACAGCAACCTTGTTTGTAAAGTGTCAGACTTCGGCCTTTCCAGAGTTATAGAAGATGATCCAGAGGCCGTATACACTACTACCGTAAGAGAAATTGATATTTTAGAATGCTTTTGAGATGTCACTATTAAGAAGAAGCATATCTTCTGGAGAATACAGATAAGAGAAACAACTAATTGCTTGAGAAATGCTAACCAGTTAAAAGGAAAAGTGTCTCTGCAGAAAACTGGCTCAATACAGTTTGTTATTTTTGTAAGAGCATAAATTTTTATTTGGTTAAGTCCTAAAAAGTTTTCCTGACATCTCATCTAATAGGAGTCAAATAAAATATTTTTAGACTATTATCATTTATCAAATTAGATTTCATCTCATCCAAAGGTTGACTAGCTGGAGGCTCAAAGCTCAAACTGCTGTATTTTCTCTTGGTTTGGGCAGGACTCTTTTTTACAATACCTATTCATTGAGCACACTGTGCTCTCTATTTTTCTGCGAAGCCAACTCTGCTTTCCCACCCTGGGGCCCTGCTGTACCTATTTTCTCAGACTGAGAAAGGAGGGGCCCTGGAATCTGTCCCGACAGGCACAGGGATGCAGAAATCTGCATCCACATTCATGGCTGTCACTCCTACCAGTGGGCTCTAAGGAGGATCCTAGTTTTAAGATGTCAAAGTGAGATTATGAAGGAGCTGTATGATGCATCATTGGGATTTATATGCAGAGGATGAGATGCCCCTCACCCAGTTTCACCCAGACAAGAGTCAAGTGTCTACTCCAAATTAGACATCTAAACATTCCTCAAAGTCTTTGGAAAGGGAAGCATTTCCAGAGAAAAATACGTCCAGCTTATTTTAGGCAGGTGTCTAAGTTTCTACAGTGCAAGTGTTTAAGAGCCTAATTTTTATTAGATCTTTTGGAATTCTACAATTAGTCAATGATAGTACCTGATAGAAGTACTGGTTTCAGTGCTGATGGGAATAATTATAAACAGACTCTAAGGAAAATGCCATAGAGATTTTGTGGGGAAAAGTACTTTTTTCTCTCCCTTTTTTTTTTTTAACAGGGTGGCAAAATTCCAGTGAGATGGACAGCTCCAGAAGCCATCCAGTATCGCAAATTTACATCAGCCAGCGACGTGTGGAGTTATGGAATAGTTATGTGGGAAGTAATGTCTTATGGAGAACGGCCTTACTGGGACATGTCAAATCAAGATGTAGGTTATATTTTGTCCATTTGTGGATTTAAAAAAAAAAGAAACTGCACATCTAAGACATATATAATGAGTACACTTATACTTCACTACAAATGTACAAAATACTCTTTAAAGGACCAAATTTATCAAAGTAAAGTTCAGTTCTCACAAAGTGAAAAATTATGTATATTTCAGTTTTCACCTAAGTCTCTAAATCATTTTTCTGCCATGTGGATATTGCAGGTGTCTACCAAGAGCATAAAGTAAAACTGGATTTCAAAAATAATAATATACACATTTTATTTTGCTTAGTTTTTTTTTTCCAATTTTTTAAAAAATAATTCTGAGGTTCCTTACCTCAGAATAATAATTAATCAGTTGGAAAAAAAGTTGTGAAAGTTTGAGTGTCAGTTAATGACCTACTTGGGCTTTCTCAAGTTAATTTTGCTGATTTAACAATATCCTTGTTTGCAAATATGACTTAGAGCAACAGGTCATTAGTAATAGAACAGGTGGGTGTTAATCTTGATTTCTGCCAAAAGTATCTATTAATATAGAATATGTACAAGAAAAAACTATGCAGGTGAGAAAGATGTCAGAAAGAATCTCATTTAAAGTTCCTCAGGTCGGGGGCTAGAGGTGTTTTTTTTTTTTTTTTTTTTTTTTTTTTTTTTGATCGGCATCAAAGTTTAAAAAAAAAGATAAAAGTGTAAATGATGAGTCAGTTTGGCACAGTGCAAAGTTGTTAATATTTGACAGGTCTCAGTGTCAAAGATTTCATGGACTGTCAAAAAATGGGCAAACAAGTCCTTGGGGCAGAGAAAGAGAAATATTTACATTCCCTAGACACCCAGTAGAGTTTCATTTCTTTTGACACCTTCCTTCTGTACTAGATTCAAACATAAAAGAAGTCTGACAAGAATATAAGAGGCCTCAAAGGCAAACCTTACCTTTCATTCAAGGAACAATATTGAAAAAAAACTTTGAGGGTGGGGGCAGAAATTCCATTCCGTTTTCTCCATAATTCTTTTTAGATTCTAAACAGCATTTCCTGTCTATTGAAAACAGCATTCCAGCACATGAATTAACCTTTTTCTTAAAATAACTAATTGCAACTTCTTACCGTTACATTTAGTTTTAGCATTTTACAGTATAATCTTAACTAATGCATGAATTTATCAATTCCTTGCTAAAGTAATTTAAAATATTCTTATATGATGTGATATGCAAATGTGTCCTGAAATATACCTTCCGGAATGTACATATCCTGAAACCAACCCCATAGACAAATATATTAGGCAGAAATTTGCAATCAGCTTATGATTAGTTATTTATTCTCTGCAACGATCAATGGGAGTAATTAGCTGGAAGCAAAAATGCTAAATATGTCTCTTCTGATTTTGCATACACACTGAGACAGTCTATATGTCTTAAGTGCATCATTTTGCTAAATACTAATGTGAGTATAGTCATGGACTAGATAAGGTCTTCTTAAAAATTTGTATTTCTCTATTTGCAGTTTAGGATGACATTTCTTTAATCCCTGTGCTTTTAAATTGCTGTTCTTCCTTTATATTGCAATAGATAAAGGATACATAATTACACTGCAACAAAGTCATCTCTCTTTAAGCAAAAGTTCTCTTTTAGCAAATGCATGGGCTGGGGCATGCCAAAAGAGCACTCATCCCACAAGCTCTTCCGATGAGGTGGGCTGATAGATAACCCATCTGACTAAGCATCCAGTCGCTTAAACCTTGCTGACAACAGGAACATTCAAGCTGCTGCACTTAACCCTATTGCTCTTTCAAAGTTCTTATATTCGCTGTCTCATTTGATTGCTGACCTTAATGCGGATTAGTTTTCAGAAAAGAGTAAGAATTTGGCCTTGTGGGTTTTTTCTTCACTCATGGATCAATGTTTATTTTTGCTACTATTTATTGTTATTATTATTATTATTACTGCATATTCAGAAGCAATGTGATACAGCAAACAAAACATTATATTTTCCTCTTATATTGTTTGCTTATAGATATGAGAAGTTAACTCCTCCTTTTATATTTTCAAAATTCATCCTTCATATTTGCTTTGTTCAGAATATACAGCACTGAAGCTGATTAATTACCTTAATTCCTACTGTTCTTCAGATTTCTCTCCAGAACACAGAGAATGTAAAAAAGTTCATGTTCTTCTCATTTCTATTTTCACCATCCATTATACTTTTGAACATAGCCTGATCTAGTTGGTTTATCAGTTCTAAGTCCCTTGAATAATTTGGTGATAGGTTGCTGTTGGTGATGTCTAAAATGCTTTTTCATTTTCCATTGTCTGTCTTTGGGATACTGACCTGCAAAACAAGTGATTTGTAGTGGGTCAGATGTAGTGTGCAGTGATGGATTTAATACTGTGCTTTATTTAGATTAGCTTCTGTCAGAAATTTCTGGATCTATTTTCCAAAACACAAACAGTAGCATATTTTTCACTTTTATCCACTGCTACTTTAAAGTGTGATTTTTGTTTTCATTTTCTCTCTCTTAATACTAGTCTAAAAGTTAAAATATTTTACTTTTAATGTTTAATGTTTTCTCTCATACGAAATATTTTTCTTCCAAATTGACTGTTCTCCTGTAGCCACCATCTCTCCTCTCTCCATCTGACAGACAACTTCACTATCTCTAAAAGGTCACCATGCTCTTTCTTCAAAGTGTTGACATTAGTGCAGAAAAGAGTTTTTCTCCATCATTTTTGTGTGGTAGAAAAGCACTGAACGCATAGAAAACTGAAGTTGGAAAGATGAGACAACTCTCTGAGGTCAGACTGATATTGTGTGACAGAAGCCTGGAATATTTGCCATGTCATTGGGATATGCCCCCTTGCTTCTTTTTTTTTTTTTTAACAAAGCTTTGTTTCTGCAGCAGATTTTGATACAATCAGGGATTTCTTCAGCCAGCTTTTTGAAGGTCATTTTGTATTCTTTGCAGTTCTCTTCACTTTGCAGTTCATTGCTTTTGCACTTTTGTCACACAACCTATGGAATATTTTGTATCTAAAGTTACTTTTTTCACTAAACCCTGGATATTCACCAACTTTTTGTTAAGTCACACCAGATATATTTCCTAGGGCTAAGCCCAGAACAGCTTTTGATCTTGCTTTCTGTACAGACCAAGAGAGAAAACAATCGTATGGACCTTCAGCAGCAAGCACCCTTCCTTAGCAATTCTAATATTGTTATGTCTGTCAATGTCAGTATACTTGAAATCCCTCGTGAACCATGTTCTAGCCCTTTTTTCCCAAGCTTTTCTTATCTGCATTGGTTCATGATGTGCTTTCTTATCCCGCCCTCCAGGTTTACAGCGGTTTCCTGTGATTTTACAATCATTTGCCATTTCTATTTTTCACTTAAATCCAAATGGATATGGATGAAGGAAGTCCATGACTGAGTGTAATTCTTGGTTCAGACATTTATGCTTTCCTTTGATCATATCATCACCTTGCAGCATCTCTTATTAAATCTAACCTTCTGTTTAGATGATATATTAAAATTCCATTCAGCCAGGCCTTCCTCACTCACACAACAAGTTTGTGCTATGTTATCACTAATGTAACACAGCTAGACATTGAATACAACCTTATTTTCCTAACAATTTCTGCCTGCTAACCATTTTTCTGGGATCATTTTATAATATCTTCAGGCTCTTTGGATTTTATATGTGCATTCATAGATCCCTATCCACTTACAAATCAGTTACTTCTACCACACACTGTCTCATAAAAGCCTTGGGGCAAGTAATAACGTTTTCTAAAATAACTCCATTTATCAATCTATCTCTTGCACCCTTGGTGAATTTTCATTGTTGCTCCCTGGTGTTCATTTCGCTAGGTAACATAGATATGATGTTATGCACATGTAGCACAATATGCTTAATAAGCCCAAAGATAAAATCAGGGGTGCTATTGGAAAACATGAAGGCTAATGTCAAAACAACAGACTCACATTTTTGCAACACTTTTATGGCAAATTCCAGTGTATTGCATTTCTTGAACTGCTTAGCAATGTGCATTCCTTAAATATTGCTCCCTTGATGAAAAATGATTAATTATGTTGGCTACTAGGTCATAAAAGCAATCGAAGAAGGCTATCGCTTGCCAGCACCCATGGATTGCCCAGCAGGACTACACCAGCTGATGCTGGATTGTTGGCAGAAGGAACGTGGTGAAAGGCCAAAGTTTGAGCAGATAGTTGGTATTCTGGACAAAATGATTAGGAACCCAAACAGCTTGAAAACCCCATTGGGAACATGTAGCAGGTAAGAAAAGCTTCCGTAAGTGTTTATATGATGGTGAGCGTGGCTTGGTTCTGGGTGTTTTGCTTGGTTGTTGATTCCAGTTCACACTTTTCCATGTGTCTGTCTCTTCCTTTCTCCTATTTCCTGTTCTCTCCTTCCCTCATTCACCTTTTTTTTTGTATCACACTGAACAAAACCAAAAAGGACTATGGTAAAATAAACAAAATAAAGGAAGTAAATAGCACGGACATAGCATGCTTCTTAGTAAACCACTGCCTGCTCATCTCTCTGTACTCTCACCACCAGGAGTCTTTGCTTTCTTGCTTCTTAAAATTATAGAGGCTGGAGGGCATGGATCATCATCTATTTTAGTTTTGTATGATGCATTCCTTGCCCTAGGATTTGCTGAGTAGAAACAGTAGTTAATATTACTCATGCCTGGCCAATGTACTTTCACATTGCTACACTGTAAACTCTAGATTTTTACCTTTAGTATTCTGGCTTTAATTTCTTCCAGTGATTGCATCTCATTGTATTTCATGGTGTAGCATTTAATGGCTTTTCATATTATTTAGGTAAATTATTTAATCAAGGTAATCTTCTGATCCACTAGCCAGATCACTTCACTAGGGAATCAAGTGGCTTGTGTTCTGCTCCCAGTTCTGCTCCTGATTTGCTATGTGACCTTAAACAACTTACTTTGTGTCTCTACCCTTTCTTTGTCCTTGTTTTGTCTAATCTAGTTGAATAATGAAAATAATTACAATTATATTCTCTAAAATGATTGAAAAATATCTTTTTTTTTATTATTCTACATCTTCAGTTGATAGGCAATAAGACTGGTTTTCTGTTAGTGACAATAGTCAAGTAGGTTGATATTGCTTACTGTGACCTTTCATCTTTTACATGAATAAGCTAAAGAAATACATATTGTGAGCTACAGAATAGTCAGAGCTATTCACAGAATACATTAAACTGTGTATAAAGACCTATTACTTTCTTCCCCTGAAGTATTTTAATACCCCAGACTTAATTGATTCTGACCTTGCTAAATACTCCCTGATGTTTTGAGCTCTTTGGAAACAACTTATTTTCCTTTTTCCTTCTCTGTAGACCAATTAGCCCTCTTCTGGACCAGAACACTCCCGATTTTACCACTTTCTGCTCCGTAGGCGAATGGTTACAAGCTATTAAGATGGAAAGATATAAGGATAATTTCACAGCAGCAGGCTACAACTCTCTTGAATCAGTTGCCAGGATGACTATTGAGTAAGTTAGTACTGGGCATGTTTGATTTATATATAGGGAACTTCTAGATAAAACAGATACATAATGTTCAACTCTAAAACTTTACCCTGAGTACAAGAATGGTACTTAGGGTTAAACCAGCTGTCTTAGCAGCTGGTTTAGGTGATAGAATCTTTAAAAAGACAAATACTCTGCCGCCTATGTGTGGTATCACTTTTTCCCTGCTTTTGGTCAATTGAAATTATATCGGGGGCTAAAATTTGAGAGAGAATGTGGCCCATTTGAAGTATGTATGTATAGGAAAATAACTACTTTGCTTCCACTGCCTACTTGTTGCCCTTTACAGACATGTACTAGGAAGAAGTGGAAGATTTCTTCTAATTGGTTGGCAGCTATTTCATGCTAGAAATGACTTTACATCAAGATAAAAGTCTGTAGGGGCAAAGCAATTTCCTGAAAGCAAGCATGGCCTTTATTGGTAGTGCCATCTTAAGAGGGTCTTCTTGATACTGTGTTCTTGTCCTGATAGCTGCCAAACACTTGTAATTCCTCCTACAGAGCATTGTTTTTTAAAGAAATCTGAAACAACACACTCAAGTTTGCAACCCCACTCTTATCTGTAGGATATCTGGGCTCTCTTCCTCTAGCTGGGGAAGCCTCACCATATTCTCACAACTTTTGGTAGGTTGGTAGACTACCACTAGAGTGGTAGAACGGCTAGATTGGTAGATGGTTGGTCCTCTTCCAGTTGCATGACGGGTATGGGTCTATATACAAAGAGTTTCTCTCGGCATCTCCTTAGGAAGCAGACTCTGATCTCCCAGATCTTGTATTTATACATAATTTTATCCTGAAAGCCTTCCAAGTATTTTTACAAGAGAGATTTCTCATTTGTTGGGGATCCTAAAAGAATACAGTAAAAGATTATCATAGCACAAAAGATACTGACCTCATTCTCAAGTGTGGAGATACATACAGTGTAATGACATGGCACATGCCTTGTATTTACACTCCTCATTGAGAAGTTCAACGGGGTTTATATGAACTTCACAGTACTGAGCTGAGGTTCCAGTATCAATGTCAGAAACCTGTAGCCCAAACCTTACTTAGCTTTAAGTCACAGTTGAAAACCGTACAAAAGCAATCTAAGTTGAAAAATTAACAATGTACGCATTTATCTTCTCCAGGGATGTGATGAGTTTAGGGATCACGTTGGTTGGCCATCAAAAGAAAATCATGAGCAGCATTCAGACTATGAGAGCACAAATGCTACATTTACACGGCACTGGCATCCAAGTGTGATAGACATTTCTCCCTTATGAGGGAGGTGACAGACTGAGAGAACAGCACTGGCCTTCAGTATATATGAAGTGCTGCTAGAAGACACTTGATTTCCTGGGTCCTTCCTGCAGTGAATAGAAGAGCTACAAGAAGCACCTACAGACTTGAACTCCTAAGTGCCACCAGAATTTATGAAAAGGGAATTAGGATCCACCAGTGGTGGCAAGGAAAACAGCAGTGACAATAAACAAAGTACTACCTGAATAAACATACAAACACCTTGAGCTCTCTAACCTCCTTTTTATCTGATAGACTTTTTAAATGTACATAAAAATTTAAAAAAAGAATATATTTGTCAGATAAAATCATGATATTATTGTTGAATTCAACAAAATATTTTCCTTAAATCTGTGATTTCTGAACCTTTTTTTAATCATTTGTGTTTATTCATAAAGACTTTCTTTTAGTATGATGTTTATATCTTTGGACCTTTTTAGTGCTAATTCTATGACACATTACTACACTGGGTACCTCAGAAGGATTATTTGAGTTCCTAGAAATTTAAAAAGCATGACCAAGCAATGTATATCTGTCCAAACATTGGTATCTTTTTGTGCCATTTTCTTTTGTTAAATCCGTACCGTAATGACATGGCTAGCTAATTGGCAGGGAGTTAGGAAAATACAAGTTGCCAAGAGCTCTGATATTTTATAAAGAATTTTTTAAGGTTACATATACTATCTTTTAAAAGAAAATAAAAGACAAAAAAAAAAGGAAAAGCAATAATGACCCCTACGTAGTTCTAGGCACTTTTAGCAAATTGTTTGCGAGATGATTTTAATGGACTACAGTTGAAGTGAGGTATATTCTAAGAAGCTGTAAATGTGCTGAGGCACTGCATTGAATGGACAAGTGATTGTAGGAGTGTCTCAGACCGTGGATGCAGTTCTTCAGTGTTACCGAACCATTTAATCTGAGCACATCACATTGTTTTCCGCATTAGCAAATCCGAGAGAAATAGCTGGCATATATTTTGTATGAGTTTAAGTTGAATGCAGTCCAGCTGTGAGACTAAGGATGTAGATTTTATAATAGAACTGAAGAGCATGAGGCGAGGGGCAGTTCAAAATTTTCATGTTTTTTACAAGCTTTTGCTGCTCTGAGCAAACGTGTGTGCGTGCTCACACACAATCACACAATCATCAGGAACACCAATGCAAGCATGCTCAATGAAGTACCTTTTTACACCATTTTTATTTATATATGTATTTTGTTTGACTAAACTATTTAATGACCATAAGCAATAACAAAGTGTGTCTTTACAGATATTGCAGGAATGTATATGAACCAGAGAGAAACGCTTTAAAAAATTCTGAAAATTGTGAACTACCCCAGTGATGAAATGCTGTACTTCCAAAGAGAATTGGGCTGCTTCTATTGATTTTCATAGAGAAAGATCCCAGGGATCAGTCATAAATTGGTCTTGTTTGATAATGTGGGCATCCACATAAAAAAAAAAAAAAAAAAAAAAAAGCAAAAGAAAACTCTGTAAATGTTCCTTTGTAAAACTTGTAAATTTTATTTATACTGTCTTGTTTTGTACACACATTTATGTGTAGTGAGCTCTGAATACATTGAAAATGCACTATATTTTTCTATTTTACTTGCAGAGCGTCACAGACGAACATGTATATTCAGTGCTACATAATGTGTTTTCCCACATTTAGGACCAAAGATAGTATTCAAAAACTTAAAGACATCATTTTTTCCCTTCTTTTTTCTCCCCTTTTTAGATCATTGTACAGTGTTATATTTGACATTTTATTTATTTGTTTCATTAGAAAAATCAGTTTGGTTATACTAATTTTTGTCCCCCTGCCTTTGTTGAAGAAAATCTGTAAAAAGCTTTTAACTAGCATAATCCCGTTACATAGACACTTCCATTTGTAATCTTTGTAATAGACTGTAAATATATTTTTGGAATTATAATGCAATGTGCATAAGGGTTATTTTTCAGTGTCCATATATGATTGTTTATACTATTCACAGCACTTTACAGTCATGTTGAGAAGCCTAATTTATTGCCTGGATTTGGGCAGAGTAAGAGAAAAGGTGAATATTCTTATTTCATATTAGATTGTCATTCCATAGAAATGGAGTTATTTTCATGTATGCAGCTCAAGATGATTTTTTTAACTATTAAAATTAATTTTCTAAAAGTGGTGTAGAAGCAAAATGCAGAGTATTCTGCATGCCCAGTTTTGAAATTAGTGCACAGCGGTGCTCAGCCAAGGCACTGAAAGTAGCCATTGGGTCACTCTTAACTCCTAAGCATCTGTTCTTCATTATAGCATATGCTAAGTGCCTCGCTACTGGGGTCACCATGACCAACGTTTGCACAGGGTGCTTGTCAGTTTTGTGGCTGCTTTAGACACCTGAGTATGAATTCGGGCGTCTAACTTCAGACTCCTGCTTTCTTACAAATCTTGGCTATTATTTCAAAGGGCTTGATGGTTAAAGGTGCAACGCAGCAATGCTGGTATTGCTGAGAACTTACAGATTCAAAACACATGAGGCCATGCTTTACCTTTAGGATTTATTCAATTTTCTGAAGCACAGAGGCCTCAAAGCATGTGTGGTGTCTTATCTTTAGGCTTGCACATGAACAAGTGAGGGCCTTAATGTTATTTCTCCCTTTTTTTTAATTTGATTTAAGCCACCCTCTTTGAAGAGTAAATGTATTTTATCATTCATCTCTATACCTTGATTGCCTTAATGTTGCCTCAGATATGTACACATTTGAAAGTGGTAGAGTAGACATGGAAAGCACAATCAATATCCATATTCCTGTCATATCTATCTATTCAGAACATTACTGCAATTCAGAGCACATGCATGTAAAAGGACTTGTAAGTATTGGAGCAGCAACATATTGATGTCGGTTGCAGGTTCCCAAGTTCCAGGAAGAGGTAGATGAGCATAAGAAAAATATCAGTTCCAGAGAAAGTGGATATTTATGAGTGGAACTGAAGAAAAAGTGAAGGTGGAAGGAGAATTGTAGGCTGATTGGTGAAACAAGGAAATGGTCTTAGTTCTGACTTAATGCTGTTGAATTTGGGAACTGTACCAAATTTCAGGATATGAATGAGGTTGATCTTTCTAGATTTAATCCATCTGCAAGCATCTAGAAGAGAGATGTCTAAGACAAGCAGAATGAATCACCCTCTGGGAATGCTTTTCTTCATTGCCTGCAGAGGGATCCTGGATGATTAGCTTAAATTAGACATCTAATAGATAGTTAGGTGAGATGATTACTGCTCTGTATGTCCTTGGCTGATAGAGTTTCCCCCTCAAGCTAAGTGTCATAGAATGGCAATTCTTCCACTGTTAGTATATCCCAGATTTTATTTGAACAGAGCTTTATCTGAGAGATTTTCCTTTTCTTCAGAGATTTGTAACAGACCATCCAAACACTCTTTGTTTATGACTATAAATTCTGAATAAATTTTGTGATTGTTCTGAGGAAGACCTGCTTAGTAAAATGCAACTTTCTAATATTTCAAATAATCTGAACTATTTTTTAAAATACTGCGTCAAGCCAGAGTTTATGTGGTCAGATACGATAGTTGCTGTTTGCAAAACCATGTTTATCTAATACCTTGTCATATAAAAACCTCCAGAAGGCAAAGATGCTTAAATGTATCTCAAATTGAATGTTGCCTTTAATTTCTTCATCATCAAGCTGTGTCTGTATTATTCTCCACTTAAAAATGAGGTTTTGATATATGTCTATAATCATCTGGCATCCATTGAGGGAGTTTGAAGAAAATATTCAAAATTAAATTTGTTTTTCTCCACTGATAGTAATACATGGTAAATAGTTTCTACTTATTTGAATGTTACATTAACTATTGCTCATATGTGGGAGGTGAAGGGGCTTGGTTTGGTTGTTGGCTTTTTTTTTTTAACTTTATTGGTTAGTAGAGGAAATAAAAAAATAATTTGTCCTTAACTTTCTAAATAATTCATAAATAATAATGTTGAGAATAATCTTAAGTTCTGCAACTTTCAGTTGTCACTCCAGCCATAACTATGAGTGATGCAGAGACTCGCTGCTGCTGTGGCTGGTTCGGCTGTTATTCTTCTACCAAGTAATTGAATGAGGCAGCCCACTGGCTGCAAGTGAGGAGTGAAGGGCAGCTGGCCTAGGAAGGGTTGTTTCAGCTTTTAAAAATGTATGCAGTACTTGATAGCTCATACTTCCTTCCTTAGAACCTGTTGTGCAGTTAGAAAGTGTTATGCTCTTAACTTGTTCAGGGCTTTTTTCTGTGTTTTTGAACAAATGTCATTTGGAGTGCTATGAAAGAGAGAATCTTGCTTAACAAGGATTTTCAGGCTGCTGAAGCTATGGTTTGCTGAGCAATCAAATTTATGTAAATGTAGGATCTGTTAGATTCATGCTTTTAAGAAATTAGCAGATATTTAGAAATAGGAGATTTTTCCCCCATTTACTTGGAGTGAACTTACAGATAGATAATAGCTTTTAGATTCAAAATTCTATTCAAAAGGCTCATCTTTCTAGTAAAACAGAAAATCTGGGCAGCAGGTGATATTTTCTCCACTATTCCCTTAAGAGCTGCCAAACCTAGCCAAGAATTACTTTTAAACAATAATCTTTGTTATTTGCACAGTGCAGCCTTTCATTTATCTAGGGATAGGGAGTCCTCTAATTATATTTCTTGTAGAAGCGAGTTTGAGGGAAGAGTGGGGAAATACAAAAGATTGGGGGGAAATAGGGAGAAATTAAGGAAGAAAAACCCAAGCTAACAAATGAGCTGTGAAACCCAATGTATGTCTGGGTTCACATTTTTAGCAATACATTTCATATAGTACTTTGAAAAATTTATGCTTACATAGCAGATTAAACTTTAGGCATAAAATTTGCAATATTCCTACAACTGAGTAGAGGCAGAATGCAAACTACATTTGCTGGGAGATTCTGTCCCTCTTCTGCCTAGATTAGGTTTTGCAAGTTTTTAAAATTAGGATAATAAACACCCGCATATTTAGTGCTAAGCCTGTTGGGACAAGATGAGGAACAAGCTAGTGAGCCTATAATTCCCAGTGAGACTGTGAGTGTGCCTTTAGGATGGGTAAAGATTGTGCAGTTTAAAAGTGAAAAGAGTTTGGGTGCTGTAGAGACCTTGTAGATCATGCACAGTGAGGTTATAAAAGATAAGAAAAAATACATCTGATGGAAAGAGAGGGATTGGAAAAAAAGAGACTTGGAAACACCTAGAATGTGTGAGACTAAATTGTTGGTCTCCAGAAAGCATTCCAAAAGCTGTCGGTGAAGTTAAGAAACATCATATTTTTTTTTTTTTAAGTAAAGAGGTATTGTTAATAAAATACACCTAATAAACTAATGTGGAGTGGTTTCAGCTCTCCGATCTTTCCTCAGGCCAGATTGGAATTTGTCAAAGAGACTAAATTGAGACAGATGGGAAAGCAACTGGTAATTCACAGCTCGTTCAAGCAGACTTGAAAGAGACATGAAAGGATATTTTTACATGAAAAGCCTGAAAATAAGAAATATGATGATATTTACACACAGAGGGTTTTAGAGTAGTATTCTTTATCTAGGGTAATCTTGAGTAATGATACCATATTTTAGCACTGATACTATACTTATTGGGTAAAATTAATTCTAATTGGAATGACCAAGAAAGAATCACAAGTCAAAAAATAGTTGATGTCTTGATAAACTGTGAAAAAGATATGATACAACCATATGAAATTCATATAACCAGCCAAATGAATCTTGGACCAAACAAGACATAATTCCTAGTGCCAGAAAAGCTAAATCAGGAACAGAACATCTTGATCTGTGGGCCAAAGCTGCTGTATTTAATTGAACCAAATAACCAAATGTGGAACAGTGTTGCCAGTAATAATTAATGTTAATAATGAAAAACTACAGCTTAGAGTTCATCTAATAAATCATAATGTGGTTAGCACTAGAAAACACTTAATGGTTAATCCATAGTTATACCAAAAGACTAACCTATTCTGATAATGTTAAGAGTTTCAAAACTCCATACTAATTCAGGTCAGTTATAAATGAGAAAGGATAGCCCCAAGCATATAAATAAAGCCTTCCTCTTTTCTACCAAAAAAAGAGAAGAAATCAAAATGTTGCTAAAACTCAATAGAAAATTTCTGGTTGTTTCCTTACAATTACTATGAAATAAATGATTATATCTCAGACATTAAGAAACTAACTTCCTAGTGCAGAGATGCAGTCTCACTGAAAGGACAAATCAAGAGACTACAGTAGTCAAAGTCTGTTTATCCTTTTGTTTTACTATGACATTTTGTTTGAATGAAGAAAAAATGACAGAATGTAGATACATTTATGCTTCACATTTCATGTTTGTAGAGATGCTATTCAGGCAGCTTCTTGACTCTTATTCAGTATGTCTCACCACGCCAACTTTTACTGGCTTGCTGAAGGGCTATGTGTCCATTCTTAAAACAATTGCTGAAAAACATACTTCAACTTCCTTTTCTCAGGGACCAACCATTCTTGCCAAGAGAGAGAGGAGAGGGAGAGGAGAGCCGTTTTCAGGCACTTCTTTGTAGTGCTCTTTTCAAAAGCAATATTTATCTCAATGACTAAAACTCTCTGAGCCTCTGCCAAAGACAAGTCCTCTCTGTTTCTTCTTAATTTATAACAAAAGTATCCCAGATACGCTGTTTGCTGCCTGTTGAAAAAATAAGACTTAAGATGCCCTTTTCCCATCAAATTTATTGCCTAACATAGAGGTGATAGTTCAGCCTCCAAGACAGTACTTGACTTTCTGTGCTGGTTACTTCAGTATCACAACACCAAAGTCCCTCTGTGGGTCTCCCTATTTGTTTCCTTTCCTTTGTTTCACTTGGGTTTTGAGGGCTAGTTCCCTTACCATAAGAAGGGAAAGAAATTTTGTAGTATTCTCTACTTGCGTTTCGCCCCAGTAGACAGAAGTCATTAATACCAAGCAGCACCTATGCTTTACTGGGGGATAAGTAGAAGACGATAATGAGGAAGAAACAATTAGTACTACAGTGACAATAAATCCCATTAGGGAATTTAGTAGGATTCAGTGTGTGTGCAAGTGCTTTGTACTCTGCCCTGCTTCTTGCTGTATATCGCTGCTTTCTGAATATTTCTGCTAAGCTCCCTCCAGCTCCCCTTGCTATGAAATAGCTGAGCCAGATAGGCTTACAAAGGAACTGGTCGGCAGCACTGATGATACTAATGGAGCATGTTCAAAATAATAACCAAAGCCACTCGTGGGCAGACAAACCTTAAGTGTGGGGGGAGCAGAATGACATCAAGAAAAACACCTGTTTTTTCCAAGGTAGAGAAGGAAAGAGTCATCATCTAGGATTTTATACTCCCCATACTGAATGGGTAAAAGTCTTTTTTCATTCTTTTATTATAAAACTATGGCTCACAAATTTTATGAGATGAATATAGCTGAATTAATGAAAATCTTATGGAAACTAATGCTTTTCCTATGTTATCTTCTTTTGAATTATTTGCTGAAAAATATATTTAAAAAGTCCTAGTTATACTAAAATTACATTTTAAGCTTGAAGATATGCCCTAGGAATACTACTTGCTTTCAGTATAAGAAAGTATCGTAATAATTGTGAAAAAGTAGTAAAAATCTATATAAAGTAAGTCTTCAAAGTAGTTAATACCATTTTTATAGTTGTAAAATAATAAATAGGGTTCTGTGAAGCTGAATTTATCTCTTTTTTTTTACATCAGTTGTTGTCAAATTATTTATATTAAAAATCCTAGAAGAATACATATTATATGTTCCAACCCCCTTTTATAAGTAGTTGCAAGATATTTAAGGTTAAACTTCCAAATCTAAATTCACGATGTTTCTCTTTAGATAACAGGAAAAGATGCCACATATCTAAGCTACAGCTATGCATTGTCATGTCTGTCATTGAGCCATCTCAGCATAGATCTGCTAAACAGAATGTTATCTCTGGTAACCCCTAGACCCTAAGTTCTATTTTGCTGTTTCTCTACTTTTTACATTAAGGTCTTTTGGTGGTGGAGGTTCTTTCTAAAGAATTTAGGTAAGATCAGTGAGCACTAATGAGGAAATGAGGTTTGTCTCCCTTCATACTTACTCACATCTGAATCATGGCTACACACAGTTCAATATACACAGCTAGCATAATGCAATGCCTGTCCACCACCCTTTTCCTTCCGAGTCTGCTTGCAGGAAGCTTCATGTTTTGTTATTTGATGAATAACCTTCTCACTTTCTGGAGATACAGGTGGAAAACTGACATTTTTCCTGGGTGAGGAAAGTGTGGTAAGAGTAAGTCTGACCCACCATTTTGGGGCTGTAGGAAAATAGTACAAGAAGGCTACTTTTAAGCTCGGTGTGGGAAAGGGAGAGACTCTGCAGTTACACACATAACACCAAATCCTTTGAGCAGGAACCACTGCCTCAGAAAGGTTGCTGGTCTGGACAGTATGCCCCCGCAGGGTTTTATGTCCAAAACTCCTTCCTGCACTCTACACAAATACAGACTTTTCCCTTCCTGAAGCACTATTCCCTTGCCAAAAATAGTCTCTTCTGAATCTAAAATTGATTTTCAAGTGATTCATCTGGGAACAAGGAACCTTATGCTCTTAAGTAAAATAAAATATTTCCATGGAAGAGGTTGAGTATCCTGTCATATCCCAGAAGAGCGGATATTTTGGGTTTGCTGGAATCTCACAGAGTTTGGGCTTTGCATATGATTTTGTAGCTGCTGAGGTATAAGATAAAACATATATCATCTCTTTGATCTATCTTTATATCCTGTTGAAAGTGTGGATTTAGGCATCTACTGTCAGAGAAGGCATGAGGTTGTGAATCTCTAAAATCATATCCCACCGATATATTTGCTAGGATGCAAGATAGTATACCCAGGCCCTATGCTTCTTAATTGTGCTTAATACTCATTCGCACTGAAGTTACATTCAGTAGAAATTAGAGGGTGGGTGGTAAGTTGTGTGTGTTGCTGGGTTTGCTGCGCTGTTGACTGCAGATACAGCTTTAGCGTGCATCAGAGTCTGAATAAGTGAGTACTAAAACCAGCTAGAGAGCTGCCCTATCCATATACTGAAGACCTACCCTCACCTCAGGATGGCTCGTCAGCCACAGTCTCTGACGTGCTTTTTGCTTCTAGAGTTTCTGGTTTAGGTTTCTAATTCTTTCAAGAAAGAAAGGGTACCAAATCCGGGACTGTGAATGACATTGGACAGCAGAGCCGCTAGAAATGAAACATTATGACAGAGAATATGGTTAGGTCATATAGATGCAAGGGAATTATCAAATTGATTTACCACGTGTCATTCAGGGATTCTGATATCCCAGCTGTTGATGTTTCATACTTGTTAGCTTGCACCTGGTCCCTGCTCCAGAGAAACCAGAGCTCGGCAATAAGAACCAGGTGCAGCCTAGATTAGAGCCATGCCTGTATCCAGGTTATACACGTGCTATCTCGTGAACGTCTCTTGAGCTGTAGGCTTTCATCCTGGTACTGATGACAAAGTACAGGCATAGTCAATACAAATGTAACTTGAAGTTTTAAATACTTTTGTGAGGAGGTATGTATCTAAGTGCTATTTGCGACCATCATTTGCCTTGCAACAAATTCACATGTCAATCATTTTTACTAATTCAAAGACCTACTTGCCTTCAAATAGTTAAAAAAAACCCAAAACACTAAACCATTAGTCAAAATACATCTTCCTTTTGGAAAGAATTTATTCTCAGAGTTCTTTTTCCTACATTCTTTTCTCGCGCATTTTTTGCATTACAAGGGTTTCAAAGTGCAGGTGCAAAAAGAAAAAAAAAAAAGAGAAGTGAGATTTAGCTTAGTTCATACCTTCCCTTCATGTAGAATTAGTCCATAAGACACTACATAGAGAGAGAAAAATAAATTCTCTCCCTTCATCAGATTGCTTCCTCTAGATGTTTTTGCTAAACCTCAGATATTATGGCTATTAATATTGTCAGATCCTCTTTTCAGCTTATCATAGAACATCTGCTCCCATTTTGTCCAGTTTGGTGATGGAGATGTATGGCATGTTACAATGTATTAATAATACTCTTTTCTTGAATAAGAATCTTCTCTTTGATTCACACTGTTAAGTAATCTAATGTGTATGCCAGAATAACAGCCCGTACTTTGGAATCAACTGGAAGAAGATTGGTTGGTGTGGCAGGGAGACATTCCTCTGCTGGTTTATTTTTCCTTAGCATTAGTGTTACATTTTTACATTGGCCTGACTCAAAGTCTTTAATAAATTGCTTTTCTCTCAGGAATTTTCAAATAATTTAGTTAAGTGATTGCTAACCATGTGTATAGTATTTTTTATTAAATCCTGGCCTAAATCCATTTGTCCTAAAGCTATATTTTTTAAAGATTTCATATGGCTAGTCTATCACTAAGTGTACAGCAAAAACCACAGCTTTTCTTTTCCTTTCCATTTCTCTTTTTTTTCAGCTTTTGTTTTTTTTTTCTTTGGCAGGGAGTAAGATAAGTAATTTTAACATAGTCTTGCAGTGCCCTAATATCATGTAATGATGGAGAGAAGTCAGTAATCTATTTAATAAGCATCATCTTCAATGATGCTGAGGACTTTCCATAATAGCAGTTATGTTGAAGGAAATTCTACCTTATTATACTGCCTTATACTCCAACATGTTTTTTGTTTCTTTGTTTGTTTGTTTTTTACTGAATTAAGCAGAGTTGAAATTGAGCTAACACATCCATTCCACCATTTTCTGCTTCTCTGTTTTAGAGTTTCTACATCTTCTCCGAATCATTAATTTAATACCCAAACACCCATCTGAAAAACTTCTGCACCTCATTTGTTTATTTCCTTTATTCCAAGTATTGAAATTGTTGAGTATAACCCCGTGGTTTATTAAGAGCCAGTGTGAAAGACATCTACATTGCCTTCATGTTAGAAATGTTTGCTTGGGGAACTTTGGTTTTATTGTTGTTTACCTAGTGAGTCAATGAGAATTTTTATCAAGTCACAGTGTATACATGGCAATGACAATGATAGTGTAACTTGCCTCTATTACTTCCTGATATCAGGATTCTGCTGCACTGCCAATTTCATATCTGTTGTTATTATTTGTTTGACAGAACCAAAAACAAGCCAAGGGCTTTGCAAAAAAGAGAACAAGGAAAATCCCTTTCCAGAAGAGATGGCAGCCTGAATAGAAATGACATAATGGCAGGAGACAAAGGAAGCAGAAAGGGGAAGCAGAACAAGAGTTATAACCATAAGATCATGAGATTGGTGTGGAGGCACAATGACCGCTATGAGGCATTTTTTTAAAGCACATAAGGACTGTAGTTGGGCTTAGAGGCTGGAAATGTAGAAAAGCAGCATGGAAAGGAATGGAGAAGAAGGGAGGAACAGACTGGCAACAGGAGGAAGCGTAAACACAGGTGTATGGGAGAGGCCAGAACACACAGCTGAAAAACTGAGGACTGTGACTAATGCCAAGGATGAGAGACCACATCGGAAAAGCAAGATGATTGCAGGAGGATGGCAAAGCAGGACGTGGCGATGCTGCTAGGGAGCGAAGATCCAGCAAAGCTGCCCTGGAAGCCTGCCCTGGAAACACCTCACTCTAATCTAACCCTGCTTCCCCATCTTCTTTCTAGCTCCCCTGTTATACACAAAATATGTATATGGAAGAGCAAAGGAGAAGGAGAAGCAGCAAAGACAAAAGGGGTTGCTGGGGGAAAAATTTAACCTGGGATAATATAGACTTATTCCTACGGTTGCTGCTACTGGTAGCAACTGGGCAGTGAGCATCCTGCTAGCCTTTCTCACACAGAAGGCCTTGCTGAAAAACAGAATTTTAATACTCCAAATAATTCAAGACTTAAAAAAAATCCTTTCATTCTAAATCAGAATGAAGTTGAAATCAACTACGGAGAAAAGGAAACATGGAAACAAAATATTGGAATTTTTTACTTTAAGGAAAAAAAATGATAATTTCTTCTTTATTAAGAAGATAAGGGCTTTTATCACTGAAAAAAGTTTTATAACTTTCCATCAAAAATTATGATAAAATTTGGAATCATTTTAATTGTTCTGAATCAACATTTTCTAGAAATATGTCTTTTTTCTAGAAAGAAAATTGAAAATTGGATTTTTTTCACTAGAAAACTGACATTTTCAGACTCTCAGATACTTTAAAATTTGAATTCCAAGGTAAGAATTCCTCAGGAGTAAAAAAGATACAAAGTGGCCAGTCTCATCTCTTCCTCACTTCCTTCTCCTCTGCTTCTGTGATCAGACACCTCTACTGATTGGGCTGCAAAGGGCAAAAGCTAGTTTCAATGTCTCCCGGAGAAAAGGCATATTGCCAACTTCTTTAAGAATTAATAACTAGATATACTTACAGGAAGTGACTTTTTTGAAACAGACTATGTCTCCATTTAAATCCTCATCACAACTCTTTCATTTTTTCCTGGGAAAAAATAAGAAAAAGCATTCTGGAAACCCCCAGATCTTTCTGTCTCCAGTGAAACTGTTTTTAGGCATAATTATAGTGTGGAAAATATATTGGTCTGACCGTTGAGAGTCTACTTCTGGTGATAGAGTATTTTATTACTTTGTCATATATAGATACTTTATGCGTGGTATTTCTGAGTACACAGTGTTGATGCTTAGGGTACTATAGGTACTCACTACTATTTTTTCTTATAAGTTCTAGAGGGCAGCACTGGACAAATTGTTCTCCTTCAGCATAACACGGCTTTGCATGAATCATTCATCCTGAACGTACACCAGAGTGATAACAAGCTGGTTGTTTTGACACCTTATGAATATAATGCCCGTTTTTGTCTCTCCTGGAAGCAGAATGATTTAAGCATTGTCTAGTGGAGACAAGGTCCTCATTTAAGACTGTCTTGTCTTGATCTGGTTAGGATTCAGATAATTCATCTAGGTGAGGAGGAGACAACTGAAAGTCATAGCTGAAATAGTATCGATGATCCTTAATTGTTTGGGTTTGTTTGTCATTGAAGATTTTGATAAATGGTGACTTATTAGATTTTCAGATAACAGAAGTTTCCAAATATACTATTTATTGTCTACCATGTGAACTTGGCTTAAGCTACTTAACTTCTTGTCATCTCAGGGTACCATTTTAGCAATGAGGTTTACAGGACCTACACTTTCAATGCAGAGATTTCAGCTACAGTAGAAAGTGCCAGGTACACAGAAAGTTAACATAATGCCCAGTTCTTGAAAGTCCAATGCTCAAAGGATCAGGCCCACTTGAATAATTTCACTACACTGTTATTGAATAAGGCTATTAAAGTTAAACCATGCAATCATTGTGTCAGTTTATAAAATCTACCTTGCTTAGATTCCTATTTCTTACACTTAATTGAAGTCCAAAGGTTCATAACAATCTCAGTATCACTAAAAAAAAGAAAAGTATCCTTAACATACAGATTTCTTTTACCTTTTTTTTTAACCTATTTAATAGAAACCCATTAATGGTCAGTTGTATACACCTTGTTCTGCAGTTATACACTCAAGATAAAGCAATACCAAAACATAATAATCACTTGAATGTATTATATTTAGCCAAGCTCTTATGGACTTGCGTAGTCCAGGGTTTCTGCTTGCATTATCTCTCTGCTTCTGGCATGGTGGCAGATATAGAAAACGTGTACACTTTTTGGCACTGAGAGAGGATACCACTGTGTGGTATTTTCTCTCCCTCTGCTACCCCAAACCTGAGCATTTCAACTGGGAAAGGTGTCAGCATCTTTGAAAACTGAAGTTTGACCCACCAGCTGAGTTTGGACAGTGAACTGGAAGAATGATTTAGGCAGGCATTTAATACCAGCAACCTCAGAAGCAACAGGGTATTACAAGAAAAAGACTGAAAAGAGAGAGAGTAACACAAAGTAGAGTAAAGTAAAAGTGAAGGGGAGCATGTGTAGTTTGCCTTTTGGTCCCTTTCTCCTCCCTGCCCCCACCTTACCTATAGTTTTATAGCCTGTCCCTGCCTATTATGGTCTACTGTTTTTTTAAAGACGATACCTGGTTGTGGGTAGAGTAAGAGTAACTGCTCTGACTCAAACCAAAAGTCTGCCTACCCAATGTGCCTGGCACTGGGTAGTGCCCTGTTGAATAACAACAGGTCTAACTAAGGCCCCTTGTCCCCTGCTGATTAGTGACAGCTTCAACTATTGGCTTCCAGAAACTGTCAGGACGGTACACACAGTTGAAGCACTCCCTAAATGAATGGGCTTACTATGTTTAATAGTCTGAAATTGCCCTAGATCCTATGAATTTACTTTCTCCTTCTGTCTCTCTTTCTCTGTCTTGCCTTTCTATTTTCTGAAGTGGAATGACCAGGGCTGCATGAATTATTCAACATAAGAGTGTATGATGTATTTATACAGTGATATAGCGATACAGTGTATTTATACAGTGATATTATATATATATAATATATATATATGTTTTCTATTTTTGTTTACGGTTTCTTTCTTAATCATCCAGATATCCTATTTGACATTTTTACTTGATACTGAGTGCTTGACTTGATGTTTTCAAAGAGCTGTCTGAAATGAATTCCAGATTTCTTTCTTTTCAAGCAATAGATAATTCAAAGACCCTACCTGTGTATATGTAGTTAGGCTTATTTTTCCCTTGTGCATTTCTTTGTGCTTATCAAATTTCATCACTGCTTTATTGCCAATGGCATTCAAAATTGTGACATCATTTCGCATTTCTTCATAGTCAGCTTCTGTTTTAACTTTTTAGAATCATTTTGTATCAGGTTTTCTCATCTGACAGTTCTTAGCTGTCATATTTACCTTTACTATTAATAAAATTACTTTTGTTTAAATCCTTTGTTTTAATTAATGCCTCAGACCCAGGAAGCATTTTGCACACTTAATTGCTCAAATGGTTTCATTCACTTTTGCAGTTTTTAGCATGGAGAAAGCAGGCCTTCAAACTAGTGTCAATTATGTTTTATTAACTGGAATCCTTAAAAGTAAAATCCAAACCTTCCTGCTGCCCACAAGTTCTGACAGGCTGGTTATACAACACTCAGAGTGAAAAAAGAATGTCCGGGAATAGATGCAGGAAGTACATTTAGGAATAGCCTTTAGTTGTCCTGACTCCTCGTATAGCCATAATCCCAGATTAGGCTCTACAAACTTTGTACGTAGAAAGAGGACAGATGAGTGTTGCACGGTAGCATCTACTAATGCTGAGATACTGAGCAGGGTACAATCTAAGCAAGCTAGAGAAACGGCTTGACAGGGAAAACATGAGATGCGTGTTTTTTTTCTCAACATTGCCTTACTCATGGGACTAAAGGGTGTTGTGTGGTGAGACTAGCTCTCCCACAGTGGTCTTCTCTTGTTTGCTGACTGTTCCTTTCAGTGAACTCTAGTGTCTAACATGTGTGTTCAAACTACCATGCAGAGGCGTCAATATTTTCTTTAACTCTAGCCAGAAAATACTGAACTTCTGGGGTTAGGGCACAAGTGGGTGTGCTGTGAGGAAGTACACCATCAGTGTGAGCATCCAAAGTTGTAGTTAACACGTAGTTGCAGTACAGGTCTAAACTGGGGTCATTGTTACAATATCAGTGAAGGCAATGGGAATAATCTGAGCCCTACTTTTGCAAATCAGTAAAACTTGCTTGTGTAAAATGGAATCACTTCTGTGTAGTCCATGGGTTAACTTCATTTTAAATGTCATCATAGTAAATCTCCAAAACTGATTCCCTGCCTACACAAGGATTATGCCAGGCCCATGCTACTGTACATGAATATTGACAGTCACTAGGCAGGTGAGTAGACTCTGTGAATTATTAGTATCCATAATGTATCAGAAATCTTACGCAGTGGGGAGAACAAGTGGGTGATGATTGGCATTTATAGCTTCCCAATCTGGGTGGTATCTTGGATATTTGAAAGAAGGAATGAAAAGTTTGTTTATTTTATTTCTTTTTATAAACCTCTTGCCTATGATAAAAAATATAGAAACATACAGTACTGGGGATATTTTTGTGGTTATAAAAATAATTATTTCAAAAGTTATAGCTATACTCAATTGGCCAGTGACAAACGAGAACTAGCTGTCAGAGGAGGTTTTTGAGGTTGCTGGAGAATATGTTACAAATCTCTGTTTCATTGCAGTGTAGATGTAGTGTAACCTTCCTCTGTGTAAATAGGTAGAGCTTTGGGAACTAATAAGCTAAAAATTAAGAGTCCACAGACCAGCTAGTCATTAAATTGCCATACAGCTCTTTAGAAATGACTAAATTCTGAATGATCTACTAAGTACCTATATTAAGTGTGGGCTAGTTCCTACTTTCATAATTAATTTTTTACCATCTCAATTTATTAGGCAAGTCTGTTGGCCCAAACTCTCCCCTGCTTCAGCATCTTCCTTTCCTTGTATATATGACATTAGCATCAGTAGGTTCTGCTTTTCTAATATGATGGAGATTAATTGAGTAACGAAGGCAGGCAGCCATAAAGCAAAAGTGAAGAGAAATCTGGGATTAAAGGAGAATTATTAATAAATCTCAGGTCAGACAGTCTTTCCTGGTAAGTACTAAGCAGGTACAGTCATTACTGCACACAATGCCCAAATGGTCAAGAATGTGGATTTTTATAGATTCTTTTTTATGAATGTGGATTTTTTAACTCATGACAACTTATCCTACTTATCACCAAAAAAATAAGTTTTTAAGTCCTTTGGTAGATATGGATCAAATACTTAAGGAAAAATAACAGGATGTTGCTAAAAGTTTAAAAGAAATTTTATGCATGTACACATAAGGAATACACACATTCATGTGCACATGTGCCTGCAAGACAGCCAAAAGGACTCAACTCCAGAAACTGGAGACATTTTCAGGATTAAAGAACTTTCTTTTAGCAATTTTTGCTTTTTCATAATATCAGAACTACAAGTACACAGAGGTCTTGGTGTGAATAAAGATAAATTTTTTCAAGTCCAACAAAAAGGGGCATTTAAACCTGCAACCTTCTTCCTTGACTGCCTCTGTGTTCATCTTTGCTTTTATTTTTAGAATACCTTTATTTCACACACACACACACAAACTCACACATCTCCCCGCTTTTGGAGAAGATTAATGGAATCCCTGACTAACTGCATTCCCCTAAGAGGCACAAATTTCAGACTTGGGGCAAAATTTTATATTAATAAATAGACACTTTAATGAAATTGTTCCTCAGTCACCCTTGGAAATTGGGAGCACTACGTTCCCCACTGACTCTCCTGTAAGTAGACTTCCTATGCATTTTTATCCTGAACTATTCCCAAAGGGAAAAAAATAATATGTGGAAGTTCTGAGCTCACATTTTTCTTTTTTTATCAGGATTGTCAATGGGAATGGATTTGGGAAGGAGAATGTAACCAGGATTAAAAATATCTGATGCTATTAGGTGACATCAAACATAATGAAATCTCAAGGTCAACTTAATTTCTTACCTCTCCTTATCTCTCTGACACATAGTACTGTATCTCAATAGCTGCCACCAACAGCTACCACCAGAACTCTTGGTTAATTAGTAATCAGTCATGTCACTTAGTGTGATCTCATCCGGTCTGACTACTGAACCTGAGTACAGCAATAGCAAAAGGAAATAGAAAACTAGATACAGAGACGGTGTGTTTGGTCTGCCTATTTTCAGCAACACTACATGCCTACAATTTGAGTTTTTGTTATATTACAGTAGTAGGTGTGCATGGATTTGAAGAGTTTGGAAGTTATTATTTTAGGAATACTCTGTAGGACAAAGATGTAAGATATTTAACTACCAGTCAAATAGTCCCAACAAATTTTGAAGGACAAGATTTCATAGGAGTTCAACTGCATTAAGATAGGAGAGAAGCTTTGCCACTAGAATTCCATCCTTTCTTGGCAGTAAGCATTGCTGCATAGACAGAATCCATCACACTTGGATTAAATCAGAGGCTACTTTCTGCATCTTTGGGGTCTGCTTCAACAAAGAATATAAGCACACCTATAATAAAAAAACAAGAATATCCTATGAAAATTAGTGTGATCATTTACATTACTACAATTACATTGTAATCCTCTTCCATATTGGGGTTTTTGGGATGAGACATTTAAGATCAGTATTTCACAAAATTAAAAAAAAAAATCATATTTTTTTAAGAGATTACAAACAAATAAAAATGACTATCTGGTCATCTGACTGCTAGGCTCGGATTAACCTCAAATGTGACAACCCTGCACATTAAATAATCACTTTATTCCCAAACTAAACAGTTGTGTGAAATGGCAGTCATAAAGCGCTAATCTCTGCTGCCAATAAACAAAATATATCACGGCAGAAAACTTGTTTATGTGCAGTAATCTCCAAAGGATTAGCATTTCAAGGGATCAGATTTCCTAAAACCTCTCTTTCCTGATAGCAACCTCCACTATGAGGTGACACACCAATAGGCATAAATTATCTAGAGCTGCAGATAAGCAGAGGCCATTTGGGGGTTCTGAGAGCATTATAAATAGATGCAAAAGCAGTAGGGGAACTGGTGCTCATGACAAACCTCAAAAGGATTAGCAGTTCAAGCTCTGATTTTCTTGCTGTTGTTAGCTGTGATTTATCATCAGACAGTGACTGAGAGTCTGTCTTATCTGTGATAATTTAATGGCTTAATGGCAGTCCCTTTATCTGGGGGTCATAATTAAGCTTGTTTGATCAGGTTTCTAACAAGCACCTTGCCTGTATTTTTAGCTATGCCTATCTTTTCTATGGACATAGGAGCTTTTCTGCTAATTAGTATTAACAACATTATTGTCAACAATTACCGGTAATGATTACAATCTTGTATAAGATTAGTATTTATCTGGAGGAAAAATGCAAGCTGAAAAAAAAAGATACAAAACTGATTTAAATACATTTACAGAAAAAATTAAGCTCTGGTGTCTAAGCAGCTCTTTGGCATGTCAGGTTCAAATCTATTTCAAATACAAAACTTAAAATGAAAACTACTGTGTAAAATCACTTTCAATAGAATCACTTTCCCTGGTACACAGTTAATACCAAGTTGAAGTAAAGATGATGGCTATTTTACAATGCATTTACTGTCCTTCTCTATCATCCCAGTAATGAGCAATTTATTCCAATGTCATGAAAATTTTCATAACAAGAGGAAAACTTAATGGCTGTTTAAAAGCAGAAACATTGCTAAAATTAATCTAATGAGAGTTTTTCTTTTGTCATCACTATAACTGGAAGGAGGCCGTGTTTGTTAAAATGTTCTAAATAGCAGAAATTTGAAAATAAACTTCCTGAGATTAAAGTGTCTTTTTTCTTTTTAAAACCAAATACAACTGATATTTTTAAATACAAAATACAATACAAAATTTTAAATACAATACAATACAAAAAAACTATCAATCAACTGCATAAAAGGGTAAAAAGGTGAGTTAAAATTTCTTCTCTTTTTTTAAGGCAGAAAACCTAAAAAGAAAGCAAATTCAGGTTTATAATGTTGTTTTCTCAATTGTTTATGTCCTTCTCTTAATACTGAAATAAAGCAACAATTAGAAGCATATAGGTTATTTAATGAGAAACAGAATAACTGGCTGTAGGAAATCATATAAAAAAACTTCTCATACTCATTTTTGGACATAATGGTTGTGGGTATGTGTGTCTAAAGACCTGTGTATCCAGTTATATATATATTTCTTTGTATATCTGTATATGTTTTATATTCTTTGTCTAAAACTGCTTTTAGTAGTCACAAAGATAACTGCATTCAAACATTTATTGGAAGTTGTATTTAGAATAGGCTTTATTTCCCATTTGATGAAAAAAATATAAGGGACAGAGAATCTACATGTCTAATCTAAATTTATTGTGTAGACTCTATAATAGATAAGTTTCATTAGAGGGCAATTCATTCCACTTATCTGAGTTGCCATTTTTAGTACCATATACATGCATTTCTCTCACGACTGTAGAGAAATCCCAAGTGATAAGCATTTGTATGAACGAAGGCTAAGCAAGATGAATTCCACCCACATGAATTATGGAAACACATAAATTCCAGAACCAGCAATATTTTAGTATAAAGAAGGTTACATTCCAGTTCTTTGCAATTAGAAAGACTACTGCAAAAGATATATTTTGAGATATTTCCAAAAATATATTTCCTGGCTCTTATAGGACAAGACTCACCTGGGATCCTTGAAACTTGTACCAAACTCTCTTTCTGGATATTATCAACTATTCTACTTTAATGGAGAGGTGATTAGACAGGCAAAGAAAACTATAGGAAGGAGCAGAGAAAAAAAATGTGTTCATTCTCCTACTCCTGTAAAGTGATATTACTGACTTTTGCTGAGTTCTGCAGGTGGGTCATAAAAGGTTTGTGTTCAGCTGTTTGTGTCAGGCAAGCAGGAATTTGACTGTGAGTTTGCTACTCAGACAAGAATATGGTGGGGGACTTTGCTGGGAGTACTTCAGAAGGCAGCATGAAATGAGCTTAGTTCCATGAAAAGACTTTGATCCAGGTCCTGATGAAATCAATGGAAATCGTTTTGTTGACTTCAATGGGATCGAGGTCAAGGTGTGCGATATATTCCAGCAGCAGCTGGCCGTTGCCTGGGAAGATGAAATTTTACTGAGATATGAAATAGCAAAATGTGTGAAAGATTGAAATGACAAGGTGCAAGGTATTTCACATAGTGAAATTCTTACCCAGTACCTCTGGCTAAAGCCATCGGCGCTTGAGTGCTGAGCCAATGTTGGGAGACCATGATGAGATAACCCCACACAATCACCACGACTTCTGCTTCATGCAGTCAGCTTCTCAGATAACATTCCAAAACTAACAAGACAGAAACATTTCTTGATGGATACTACTTTCACTGTTGTCAGTATGTGACAAGTTTAGTTTATTTTTTCCACTGGAACAAATTGTTAAGGATATGTAAAATAGGAATCTTTGCCCAGTTCACAGTGAGAACAGAGACAGCATCATTCAGTCACCACTGTGTTATGTTGTTAGCTGTTCACCAGCTGATGCCAGATATAACATCACCAAATACGTCTCCAGAAACAAAAACATCATAAGGCTTGTGAAACGCTGTTCTACTCTTGTTTTGAGGTCACCAAGTGTTTCACTGGGGTTTGTTGTTGTCAGTATAGAAAACAATAAATATCTAAAAACACACTTCATCATTGTTTTACTTTTGTCCTTCTCTTGCAGAGCAAATACTCTTCTAAAAAGAAGTCATAGCTGTTACAAAGCAACTGCTCAATTATCTGAAAACTCTCATCAATATCTTGATTATCTTGAAATAATGTAGTATACTGGTCTCTATCTCTGTGTTCCTGTTCAGAACTACAGCTGGGTTAAACTTTTTTGATTTTGTGTAGTTTTGCGTGAAAAAAAATCATTTTTCTTACTATATTTGTAGTTTCAATAACATGATTTTATTGGTTATATGTATACATATATAAATGTATATAAGTAGATTTTTAAACGCGCTCATACATAGATATGGATATATAATACCATCGATTCTCACATGTTTTTTAAGATACAAGCAGTTTTCAAGGATCTATTTTCACCCAGAAACACATATGTTACCATGTTATTGCTGGAAAATAGTCCCAAATGTGATTCAATGCTTACATCATAAGGATAATTTTATTCTCACTAACATGTAAAGGTTGTTTTCACCAGTGTGGGTTCAACTATGAATCAACAGCAACACATCTCCTTGATGTTTAAGAAGGGTTTTTTTCTCTGTATTTATTTCATTATGAGAACTTTGTGTAATATAGACTTCTTGTTCAACTCTTGAATTCTGTTTTCAGTTCTGCCACTGATTTACTATTTTATTATAGAGAATCATTTTAATTTCTCTGAACTTCAGTTTATTCATCTGAAGTAGATGAGGAGATGAATATGATTTAATTAATGTTTATTAAGCACTTTGAGACCTTATAATGAAAATCAGACTGAATCACTATATATCCTTAAAGGTGCGCTTATTTTCTTCCTTCTATTTTTTTGCCTAAAATTAGTATGTTGTCATTATATTTAGGTTTATCTGATCAACTGACATTCTTTTCACAATTGAAGTTAAACAAAATATTAGTGATGTATTTTCCTCTCAAATCATCATTTTCACAAGATCCATTGTTCACAAGAACAAAGATTTTCCTCTCAAATCACCATTTTCACAATGTACAATACAGTAGGCATGCAGTGGTTCTTAAAAATTGTTTCTTTTCCATGAAATATTTAATGTAATTTCATGATGCCCTTACTAAATGCCCAAACTTGCAATGTGCTGTGCTTTGCTGGACTGTTTTACACTTAAAACATCTCACTAGCATATGACTCAAAATGCTCAGTAAATAAATCCTTATTGAAAACTGTATTGTGAGGCAGGCAGTACAGTAGGAATTAATCTCATGACAATAATAAAAAAAATCATTATGATCTATATAGACATGAATACACATATGTATGCCTACATATGTGTTATATTTTTAATATATAAGCTGCATTTTTTTCTTAAAATCACACTGTAGTGTTCAAATATGTTTAAATCAACTTCTTACAAAATTTCATTCAATGTCACAAGTAATTTGAAAGTGAATTAAAATTATAGATTCAAAGTTTTCTTTGGATTTGATGGCTTCCAGTAAAATAGAGTAGAAAATAGCATACTGATACACAAGCTGAAGTACCATAGGTTCCACAGGAGTTTAAGGAAAAATTTCCTGACAGTGAGGGTGACAGAGCACTGGAACAGGCTGCCCAGAGAGGTTGTGGAATCGCCTTCTCTGGAGATCTTCAAGACCCCCTTGAATGCAGTCCTGTGCCATGTGCTCTAGGTGACCTTGTGTGTGCAAGGGGGTTGGACTAGATGATCTCTAGGGGTCCTTTCCAATCTTAAAGATGATTCTACAATCTAGTTGCATAGGCTGGAAGTACCCTAGCCACTGTTGCTGAGGACTAATATGTAACACTGCATATAAGAGTGGACATTCTAACACAGTCTTTCACTCCTAAAAAGTGGTTCATTAAATATGTTCCTTTGTGAAAAAAAAAAAAAAAAAAAAAAAAAAAAAACATATAGATCTGTTTTTTTTATTATGAGACTCAATTTCCTTACAGTGTGTGTATATGTGTGTGAGGGGCTGCGCACTAGCTCATTTTATAACTGCAAAATACATTTATATTTAAAGCAATAAATTGTTATTATTGGACACCAGAGAAAAGATAATACCATCCAAAACGGTTTTGTTGTTGTTGTTCCTTTTTTCTTTTTCCTTTTTTTTTCTTTTTCCTTTTTTCTTTTTTTTCTTTTTCCTTTTTTCTTTTTCTTTCTCTTTTTCTTTTTCTTTTTCTTTTTCTTTTTCTTTTTTTTTCTTTTTTCTTTTTCTTTTTCTTTTTCTTTTTCTTTTTCTTTTTCTTTTTCTTTTTCTTTTTCTTTTTCTTTT
>JAWLRI010000898.1:0-11178 GCA_034781795.1 Crypturellus tataupa | reverse complement strand
TTTCTTTTTCTTTTTCTTTTTCTTTTTCTTTTTCTTTTTCTTTTTCTTTTTCTTTTTCTTTTTCCTTTTCTTTTTTTTTCTTTTTTCTTTTTTTTTTCTTTTTTCTTTTTTTCTTTTTTCTTTTTTCTTTTCCTTTTTCTTTTTCTTTTTCATACATGTGTATTGTGCGGATGCAGGAAGCAATCTCCATCTCAGAGAAGAGGGACATGACAAGTTGTAGAGGATTATTATTATAAGTTACTATTCACGGCCTTTCTGTTTAAGTGAACAGGAATGTAAGACTGGGATGTGAGTCTTATATGTGAGCTTGCGAAATCAAGCTCATGTCTCCCACACAGCTGTGCAGAGCACTATCACTGGAAATACACAATTCAGAGAGCTTCTAACTTCAAGCTCTTGCATGTCATTTTAAGTGGCTCATTTGGCAAAATGATACAGAGGCAAGAATGGAAATATTAAGTCCCCTCAGATGAGAATCAGGAAGAGAGACTCTGTCCCTTTTCATAAAAGCACACAGGGATAGTGTCCTCAAAAGGTAAAAGGGAGAAGTTATAGCTCTTTAGGTTTTTTTTTTTTTTAAAGAAGCCAGTAGTCATTGTAGGTGTCAGCTCCTTCACATAGCACCTAAGCTCGTGCTGACCTTTACGTTCCTGAGGAAGCTAGTTAAGGTCAGGTGGTTACTTGTATCCTTACAAATCCAAACCTACCACTGGTAAAGAGAATCTCTCTATTTGATTTCTGTACCAAGTGAAATATTTTTCATGTCTTCACCACTGCAATTTTGATAGGTGGGAAACTGTTTTCATATTGCAAATCTTGACATTTTACTTGGAAAATGTCCTGCCAGGGACAACGTGTGAAGCATTATAACTTACGTTTTGAAAAAGCCAGATCCTCTGGGAGAAGTGATGAAACTTTGTTCTCATCGAGATTCTCCCTCAAACACACAGAAACTGTTACACAGCTCTGAAGAACTGGGGTTATAACTCAAAAGAAGGCCCCGACAAAGGGTCAAGAAAACAATGTGCAGAGACCAAGTGTTTGCTGTTCTTAAAAGTAGTTAAGGCTTTATCAAATCTTGGTACAAGGTATCAGTAGAGCTGGCATAAAAATGAAAGATTCCCAGTGCTCTCATACTGATAAAGATTAGCCTTTACTGAAAAGCCTACCTGAGTATTACTGAAAAAAAATCTTTATTATTTAGTGCCGGTTATCTTATCAACCCTTTTCTTATGGTTGTTATGTCATCAGGTTTACCATTTTCTAATTTGGTGAATATCTCTAGCTTAATACTATTCCTTGATAAGTAATAATGTAGCAGAATGATCATTTAGACCTGTTCTTCACTTCTTGTCCTGAATTACTATTGGTATGTACATCCAGATGAGTCATTGTTAATGGCATAGTATATTTGTACAAGACTAAAAAATACCTTCTTCTCAATGCCAGTATAATCCCCAAGGAATATCAGAGTTCACAAGCATTTGAGGTTTCTCTTGCATCCATGGACTAAGAAGGTAATTACCTTTTTCTCCCAGGCAATGAGAAGAAACGCTGACTAGTTTTTCCCAAAATGTATGAGTCTCCTGAAGGCAAACAAAAGGCGCTATTACTGGTCAGTATTGACTTTACTACATGCATGTAATGTTGGAGGTGTACCTTCAGAGACTTTGTCTCATTTTCCTAATAGACTTTTGGGAAAAAGATCTGAAGTTATTCAAGGCTGGTGGAAGCAATTAGTCACGGTTTGTGCTAGGGAAGGGAAATACTGAGATTTACAAACTCCTTTCATTCTGTTTGTTCTCAGACTTTTAGTCCAATGCACACAAATACTCCAACTCTACAGAATTAGGACAATACTATCATTACTTAACAAGCCTTCTGATCAGTTTTCTAAATTAATCTTGTTTTATACATTATTGTTAAAATGTACACTTCTGTGTTGTTCCTTCTTTTTCTGTGCTTGCATTTAAAATTTGTCATAGCACAATTGAACAAACAGAGCAAAGCAGAACAAACAACATCCAAACTGAAAATATTCTGTCTTCTGAAGAACCTTCCGGTTGGTTAAACTAAACCTGAAGCTTATCTGCTAAGGACTGGCTAGTCCAAGTTCTCTTCCAAGTTCTGTTGCAATCAATTAAAGATGAACCATTAAATTCAACTAGCAAGGATCATATTTTCTCTTGTTTTCAGATGTTACCAGAAAAGAGAAAGCTTAAGAAATTATAGACATATTTGTCTATTGTTTTCATTTTTGGAAGATTCTGTAACAACTCCTGGTATACTGGTAGATAGAGGAAGGGAAGGTATAGGAAGGAAAGACAGCCTATGATGACAGATTAGAGACAGGACCATGCTCAAGGCAATCTTTCTTCAAAACAGGAGAAATGATTTCAAAATATGGTAATATGCTAGCTTTTTTAACTATTTTTTTCAATTATCATAGTCTGTTCAGCTATATGAAACCATTATTTATGACTGATCAACAACCTTTTATTTTCTAGTTAATAAACTTATTTTGAACAAGTTCCCATTTGGGAAAAAAGCAAGGCAAGGCAAGGCAGGGCAGGGCAGGGCAATGCAAAACAAGGCAGGTAGGGCAAGGCAAGATGACAGTGGCACTTTTAGCATTTAAAATATCACAGCAGAAGTAAATACCATCAAAATACAGAAGATTCATAGAATGGCTGATTTTTATAATTACATGGTTCAGTTCATACAATGCCACAGATCTCTTCAGATACATGTGTAGGTCTATTGATCATAAATCTGCCTCACTGTTATACTAACAGATGCACAGTTATTTATCTTGTAAGGAATCCATATCCCCTTTTTGGAGAGATCAGAGAAGCCAATTAGGGATGACATGGCATCTTGGGTGGAGGAACTGCTCTGCTCTCCCCATAAATGGGCAAAAATGCTGCCAGAACCTGTGAAAATAGACCTGGAAAAAACAACTATATGTTTCATTGTTTTCTGCCATTCTAAGCCAGTATCTTCCTCAGATTATATGTTTAGATGCAAGTGTACCAAGTGCAGCTCTGCAGATGCATTACACCTGCTAACTGTTCCTCTTCCCTTCTCAAACTTCTCATTTACCAACCTCTGCTAAGTGCTCCAGTGGGTTGGCACAGCAAAATAAATGCCAAAAATGCTCACTACAAGAGCACTAATAGCTCAACTGTATGAGCCAGGGTTATTAAACCAGATACTAAATGGTGTCTAAGCTATTTGGAAATATAAATAAATAATGAGGAAAATACAGGAAATCTGTGCTCAGAAGAGATTTATATTCAGATTACTGGGATTCAGTAAGTAGCAGGAGTTATGCAGTGTACAAAATGAACTGTTTGTGTATTAATTTTGCAAACTAAATTCTTAGCTCAATTAGGAAAATTGTTGAAAAATACTGAACTGACAGTTTTTGTAAATAAGAACAAATCAAAGATAGTCTCATCCTCTTTTCTATCTGCTTTTGAGTATATTGTCTGTCCTATTCACACAGGTGATTCTTTTTAGCACACCTGTCACACTCAGTCATGGGACGAAAAATACTTAGATTCAAACTGGGTGACTAGTGACTAGCAGGATTCCCTATGACAGTAATATGCAATATTTTTGTCTTTTAAATATTGGTAATATTCACTTCTTTTTTTTCCCCTCTCTCTTTTTGATAATGAGGACAAACATACTCTTTCTGCATAGGACACTGAAAGTAGCTTACTGTTCCTTCCTGAAGGAGCAACAATTTCAAATCACCTGGCACGTGCTACAAGGTCAAAGAGTTGCCACACAAGTCATTCTCATGACACAACTGCTACAGTAACATTTTTAGAATGACAGCAGTGTCCTACATTTCTTTTCCAGTGACTGAGTTTATGAAATTTCCAGGGGAGATCAATGACATTTGCAAGCTGATGTATTTAAGAAGTCTGGATACGTGGTTTAGGAGATCAGTAGGTGAGGGATAGTGCCTACAGTGCTGGAGTCCGAATCTGGAGTGGTAAAACATGCAGTAGGATGGCAAAAACAACAATCATAGTATTGGCGATGGGGAGTTAAGATGAGTTCTCAGAAGAAAAAAGAGAGAAATTTCAGTTATTATGGATTAACTGAGGGCTTGTTTTTTCAATTTTACTTGAAACCTTCATTTTCCTAAAGCTGATAATGGCCGATAATGGCAAACTTAAGCTACAATGACGTGAAAATATGCAAGAAGAATGCAGCTCGACTTGAATACAAGTTTGGGTGCAGATGCCAACACTGAATATGTTTATTTCTATATTCAGGCTTAAAAGGGAAAGTAAGATTGCCCACAGAAATCCTGTTTCTAACTCATAATTTAGTCAGCACAAAAGACTAAATTCTCATAACAGCTTACTTTATATTGCTGAAAAGTAGAAGGAAAATAGAAATACTTAAAGGAGGGGAGAACATGTAAGGCAAGATTGATTTTGGAGACTGTAATGGCAGGTTTATTGATTCTGACTCATGAAGTATGAAGTTATAGATTTCTGTGATGTTACAAAGCCAGCTAAAACATCTATATAATGTCACACACTATCCAAGCTCTGGTCAATTAGATACTTGTTTTATATCTTTGGTCTGTTTATGATACATTCTAGACATGATTTAACAGCTGAATCAAGCATCCAGCTTTTCTTTTTTAGTAGCAAAAAATACTGTGCACTCTATAAAATGGCAGAAAAGATCTCTGCGATTCTGTCAAAAGTCAAGCTATCAGCATCAAAACTAAAAAGAGAAATAGTAGAGGCATTTGAACTTTTAAAAATATTTTAAATTAAATACAAATTATACTTTGTTGAAGAAAACTCTTTGTTGCAACAAATAAGAAAATAAATCTACTGCTCTTTCTGGTGGGTACCAGTGAACTGCCTAATCAGATTAAATCTCTGGAACTGGTCATTTTTCACTGTGCTAGTTCAAAAAATTCCCGTCTTATATACTCAAATTATTAAGAAATTATTTAAAAGAAAACTCAGTCTTCTAGAGGTGTTTCAGTTATATATCAGGATGACAAGGGTCCTGATCCTGATCAAGGGAACAAGTCTTATATGCTGTCTCTAGAGTTAATGGAGAGAACAGGAGTGATATTTAAGTTAGACTCCCAAAGAAACAGTTTGCTTAGTTTGCTAATTGGACTTTTTCTCTTCACAAACATCTGGATGTAACCTCATAAACCCTGGTTCTCACGGGGGGCTTGAACCACCCCAATATCTGCTGAAGGAGCAACACAGCAAGACACAAGCAATCAAAGAAGTTTCTGCAGAGCATTGATGGTCAAGGGATGCCTAGAACAACAATAAGGGCTTCTTTACAAGGCCATGGGCTTTGATGAAAGGCACCCACGAGTCCTTGCTGAGGAAGATGGCAAATGTTATTTCAAGGCCATCCGCCATCACCTTTGAAAAGTTACGGAGAACAGGAATGGTACCTGGCAAAGTCACCCTAGCCTTCAAAAAGGGGCAAGAAGAAGGAGGCCCCAGGTAACTTCAGGCCAGTCAGCCTTACTTCCATTCATGAAAAGGTGATGGAAACTGATGCCATCTCTAAGTATGAGAAGAAAGTGATGATGAGTAGTGAGTATGGATTCACCAATTTGATATGGTTGTGATCTACAGCACAGAGTCTAGTTAGAAGCCTGTGGCTAGTTGTGTCCCTGAGGGGTCAGTATTGAGACCAAACATTTTAATCATTAATAAGGTGAATGAAGGGACAGAGTGCCTCCTCAGCAAGTTTGTCGGTGCTGGTGATACAATATGGGGAGAACTGGGTGGAAAGGAAGCTCATGAAGTTCAACAAACTTGGGTCCTGCACCTGGGGAGGAGTAACCCAATGCACCAGCACAGGCTGGGGGCTGATCTGCTGGAGAGTATCTCTGCAGCAAAAGCCCTGGTATTCAATACTAAAGCAAACACAGTGCCATTAAAGGAAAATTTGGTTCCACAAACATGCAGAGGGAGTTGCTTGGCCCTAGAGAAATCTGTATGTGTGACTGAGCATCATTGCATAAATCTATGCTGTGTTTAATTTCCTAATGTGGGCAAAGTTACCTCACTTACAGCAAGAAAATTTGTTATAGTAGGACAAAAATGATTTATTTCTAAGGTCAATAAATATTTCTATCTATTATGTGTTGTAGCCCTAGTAGGTTAGATTTTACATGCACGTGTGCAAAGTCCACATTCCTTAAGATGCAAGTAATATTTTCAATACATAGAAAACACAAAGCAGAGAGAAAGATATTCCTATTTCTGATTATGCATTGAACCCTAAAATACTGAGAGGTTTCAAGTATTTTACTGGTGTATTACTGCAGTCTGAAGAAATTGAGATAAATTTTCTATGTGCCTATCCAGTGAGTAAATAGTTTTTCACTCTGTTTGTTTGAGATTTTTATTCCAAATTGCAGGAATAATCATGACAACTTTCTGGCTTGATTGGTCTGGCCAACTCTATTCGGACACGGTCAGAATGAAGGCATGTACGTCCTGCTTTCTTTTTTATGGCAGAAAAGAGAGAGGGAGCAGGTGTGAGGTATGACCAGGGCATGCTTCCTGAGCTCAGAAGCACTTCTGGGTCTTCCAGTTCAAACACAGCCTAGAAATCATCTGGTTTGCACCTGTAATTCACAGTATAACACAATATCTTTTTTTTTTTTTTTTTAAGGGAAATTAAATGTCAGAGGTAGCAGTCAACATAAATACATTCAAAATACTCCTTGACATGTGAATTAGTAGAAATTTCTCTTTGTTTACAAATATTTTACAGAAGTATTTGATTAAGGTGTGTAAACTCCATGACTCTCAGTGTGAAAAAGCCATGAAAATTGTTCTCTGTTTCAACAGATTTGTATGAAGATTCATACTTATATCATCAATTTCCAAGTCCCATGAATTTTACTATTTATAGGGTAAGATTAATGAGAAGTATTTTCAAGCAGAGGTTTCTTAGAATTATAAAGTCCTTAGACTTTGTATAAAGTATTAGAAGTATAAAGTATTAGAAATCCTAAAATTTTGGAGGGTGATCATCTGGGCATATTGAATAATTTGGAAAAACAGATATTCTAGTCATATTATTTCAAATACGGCAGTAGGTGAAACACACAAAAAATGCAGAATGGTGAAAGAATATTCCAGATGATGTCTAACCAGATACCTGTCTAATTTTCTTCAATTTATCTCAAGATAACGTAGATTTCTATTTAGGAAACCCTGACTGCATCTCATATTTGTTTCATTAGACTTCATTCTTTACTGAACTAGCAGTATCTGCTTCAGTAGGCATTCTTTTAAATGACTCTGAAAGCCACGAAGGAGTTTCTGAATGCAAATTCTGTATCATCAGTTCCTCATTTAATGGATGTGGGTTCCCTCCTGCTTTTCACTATCAAGTGACGTACAAACATACATGTCCCCCATTGCAATTTAGTCAAGGATTAATGTAATTTTTATGCAGAAATAAAGGAAGAACAATACTTCCATGATGTTTCACAAAATAATACTTTCCCACACAAACCAGTGATGATTATACACAATAAACGGAAAAAAAAAAAGAAATTCCCCATCAGAAAAAGGAGAAAAAATAAAATCGGAAATGTTTGAATAATGAACATTTTTGATAAATTTAATTATTTATTTCCTTGAAAACAAAATGGGATATTTTGCTATCTCTGTCACCTACCTGACTATATGGATCTCCTTGTCTCTTTCAGTAAGTAATTATAATTAAAAGAACAGTGATTATTAATCTAAATGTGGAAATGGGATTGTAGTTCTAGACAGAGATAGGAAACCTGACCATGGCTCTCTAATTCCCTCCATAATCTCTGTGATAATGTTCCTTTCAAACTCAGTAGACTCTGGAGATAACATGACAAGCTGGGCAAGCTGGAGAATGATCGGTGCCAAATTAACTTTTTTCCAACCAGTTTTTATCTGTCATTTCTTGGCCTGCTTCTCAACTAGTGATATATAATGAATGACATCAAAAAAATTACCATGCCTTATTCAGATGTCCTTTACATCTGCAGTTCCAAAGCACATCATAGACTCTTCTACTGTCTGTATGGTTCTCTGCTGCTAGATCATAATATAAGCCTTGGTTGAGGATTCCCTTATGTGAAATGGAGGAATGGTCACAGTACTCCAGGAATGAATAGAGCTTTGCTTCACCTCCCCTGTTCCCTAGCCAGAATAGCTAAACAACTCACAGTGGGAGCATAGGTATTCAACACTGACCCGCTCCAGTTATAATTTATTAGTCTCTTGGTTGTAAAAGGAAGCAGGAAAAGAAATGGGACTGCAAATTACAATGTCTCCTGCGGCTACAATGGGAGTGGGCACTCTCTTTCTCAGAGGTGTGCCTAAGTTAAACTACAGTCCTTTGTAGCTCTGTATAGATCACATCACTTCTTTAGCATTGCTCATTAAAAAAATAAATAAAATGAAAATCATGCCTATAATCTTATTATTAGGGGAAAGGGTTTCACTGAAGGTTTGTTTTCTCTCTCTTCCCTTTTTTTTTTTTAGACTTCTGATTAAGTAAAATGAATGTCATGGATCAGACTTACAGTTTGTGTAAATTAACTCCACTCCATTGATTTCAGTTCAGCTGAGAATCTGGCCCAGTAATTTGTAAGTTAAACAACATAATCTGATTTGCATCAAATGTTACATGCAAGAATGAACTAGGAAACATGATGTGGAGTTGTTATATTCAACTTTTTAATTACTTTTCCATAATTCTAAAAGGCAGAGATTATTACATTCAGAGAACAATGTTTGATCCCCTTTGGTTAATTTAAATCTCATTTACAATTTCCTATGGGAGAGTTTTAGATCCGAATGTTTGACACCACAACTGTGTTTACACAAACCATTCATTATGGTTGGAAAAACACTGAAGACGCAGAAGATAAAATAAACAAGTCCTGTTTAAAAATCAAAATACTTCTCAGCATAGAGGCTTCAGATGTATATTTGTAATTTTTTCATGTCACTCTTACTGGCAAATATACATTTATCTCTAAATTACAGACAGGAAAATTCAGAGACGTTAAATAAATTGGTCTCTACAGCAAAGTCACTTTCACGTGCAGGTTTGGAATTTGGGAATTTTGGCTATTAGATTTTCTGTTGCCTTCTAACTAGCAGAGTTTTTTAAGTTATTAAAAGAAAAAATGTATTTTCCTACTTTTTTCCTGTTTTTCAGGATTTTTACATTGCACTTTATGCACACCAGTCTTTAGTCTTACTTATTTCTGGAATATTTCTTTTCAAATTAATTTCTTCCCTCTTCTACAGCAAGCACAAAGTGATTCCTCACTATCTTTCAAAAACCAAATGAGAGATGAATTTATATCCTAAAGCAGAGTATAATCACCTCAGAATAATGTTGGTTGTTCTAAGGTGTGTGTGCATATTCACATGCACACACATGTTGATATTCAGAACTGCTCAGCTTTTGTCAGTTTTCCAATCTCTGCCTACTTTTGAAGTTCACATCTGTGGTAGTCAATTTATCTTACAATTTGCTTCCGTTGCTCAGCAATATTTATGTCCAGGTGACATCTCTTTAATTTTGGAGGACGGCCAAGAGAGTGCTTTATAATATCGGACATGACTGCATAATGCAGGACTCGGCCATCCTGGCAGCTATATTGTTCCAAATAATTTTAGATGTATAGTCTTATAATTAGCCAAAGATTGCCATCATATTCAGGCATGTCAGGGAAAGAGCCATTAGAAGAGACACTTCTATAAAATATAGTATGAATCAGTAAAATATAGAAGCATTTTGAAAGCAACTCTGAGAATCAACTCAAAGCTTAGAAAAACTGATGAAACAACAGTGGGCAAAAAGAGAAGAATAGAATCTCTAAAAACATTTTCAATATGGGTAAGAATATGGCAACATTTCTGAAAACATCTGCAGTCTTACCAAAAGTGCTACAGTTGATAATTTTGCACAAGAACAAAACAAAACAAAACAAAAAACTACCATGGCTATTGCCCAGGAACCCACTGCGAAATCCTTTGACTTCATACATGTCCTGGGGTGCAAGCAGGAAGAGATTCACACAGGGCAGCCAAAAGCTATATGACCCAACAGATCTGGAGATGACAGAAACGTCAGGCGGTCAGCTCAACAGAAATTGCTGTGCAGGACAATCCTGCCAGCAGCCAGCTGCAAGAGGCCTCCTAGGGAAGTGCTATTAATAACACTTATCTCTTTTATCATGATACAACATCAAAGAGGGTGTTAAATACTGCATATCAGTACCATCCCAGAGTCAGTAGAGTCAGTTTCTTTATATGAGTTTCAGTCTGAGATTGAGAGACCTAAATGTAGGTGTTTGTACAACATTAAGGTCACCTGTAGAGAGTAAGACTCTATTACACTCAGCAGAAATCTTGTTAATACACTTAGTGGAGCTGAATGATTCAGCTAACCTAAGATAGGTACCTAGATTTTGCTAAAATACAGGTGTCCAGAGGCACTTTAAAGGCAAAGAGATACCTGGTCTCTCACTGGTCTAGGAAGCTGATATTCCATAGGTCTTGCACCAGCCAGCCTGTGCAATGTCTTGGATATGTAGGGTGCATTATTGCCCTGTTATACCTGGCTCACCTATTTATATGGACTGGCAGATACGACATGGGAGATGCGTGTCTTGGTGCAGCAGCAGCTGGAGGCCAGGCAGAGGACTGTGGCTTCTCAAATAGCACTAGACCTTTGTGTGCCAGAGTGGGCAAGTGCCTTGGACCCTTTCATTCCCCTGTTTGCAGCTGATGATAGTGCACATATATTGGCATCACTACCACAGACAGGAGGAGCACGGGACAGAGGTGGTAATACTCTTTATTATTATGGCAAAAAACTCCATGTCCATGAGTCTCAATGCTCTACATATTCCCTTTTCGAAGTAGGTAAGTAGTCCTTTCCATTTCACTAAGAATGTGTCAGGAAATCATTTTTTTCTATAGCTTTGGTACCTTCCAGCCTTCTAGATCCTCTCTTAGGACAGATGGCTTGCTAACTTTTTTTTTCACCCTTAAAAAAAATAAAAAATTCTTTCTTTCTTTCTTTCTTTCTTTCTTTTTCTTTCTTTCTTTCTTTCTTTCTTTCTTTCTTTCTTTCTTTCTTTCT
>JAWLRI010000897.1:2477577-2510354 GCA_034781795.1 Crypturellus tataupa | reverse complement strand
GGTCATTGATGAACAAGTTGAACAGGACTGGACCAAGGACTGACCCCTGGGGGACCCCACTCAACACAGGCCTCCAAGTCTGATGCAGGTAGGAAAAGAATGGCTAAATAAACTGAGCATTTATTATCTATCAGCTAAAATGGAGAATAACATAGAATTATAATGGTTGGAAAAGACCCTTCAAGATCATCGAGCCTGAACCTCCCCTGGTACAACTTGAGGTCATTTCCTCTTGCCCTATCTATAATTATTTTGTAGAAGAGTGACCCCTACAGCCTCCTTCCAGGTAGTTCAACTAATCTCAGCTCCCTCAGCTGCTCCTCGCATGGTCTGTGTTCCAACCTCATCATCAGCTTCGTTGCCCTTTTGGCATGGTCCAGCACCTCAACACCTTTCTTGTAGTGAGGGGTCCAAAACTGGACACCATGTTCAAGGTGCAATCTCACTAGTGCCAGGTACAGATCACTTCCCTAGTCCTGCTGGTTACACTGTTTCTGATACAAGGCAGGAGGCCCTTGGCCTTCTTGGTCACCTGAGCACACTGCTGGATCATGTTCAGCTGCCTGTTGACCAACATCTCAGATCCTTTTCCAAAGTGTAGGATGTGACACCTGACCTTGTTTAGCCTCATACAGTTGGCCTTAGCCCAGCCAGCCAGCCTGTCCAGATCCCTCAGCAGAGCCTTCCAACCCTCAAAAGGTGAACTCTTCCTCCCAGCTTGGCATCATCTGGGAATTTGCTGTGGGTGCCCTCAATCCCCTCATGCAGATCATGGATAAAGATAATAAAGAGGACTGCCCCCAACACTGACCTCTGGGGAGCACCACACCTGCCCAAACTATTGCTTGAATACAGTCATAATCTGAAAAACTCCGATTGATACCATGCTCTGGTGGCTATTTTAGCATAATTTGAATAATCATTCTCAAAATGACAACTGAACACTAATTATAACTTCCGTAAATCTGGAATTCAATAATCTGGAATTCAATAATAGGACTTATAAACACAGAGACACAAAGGCATTTCAAATAAAATCACATTTAAGTCCTTTCCTTAATGCATTGCCATGCTCTTAAAAAAAAAATCCAAATTCTTTTTACATCAGGAACACTATTTTCATGGTCAAAGAACGTGTCTGTTTCTTCCTGGTATTCCTGTCTGTAGCAGCAAAGTTTTTTAAAGTTGGGGGAATGAGCAGAGTGGGCACATGCACCTCCAAGCTGATTAAAGACAATCCCAGAGGAGCCATTGCTGGAGCTACAAACCACATCTTAGGTTTGGTGTTTCCTATAGTTTTCTTTCAGAGTTAGACAGCGTTCAATAATATCAGTGGATTCTGGACATTCATGGCTAAAGTTTTTCCTACCAGTTAGGACTGACTGTGTATACTGTTCAAATGCTAACAACTTAAAAAAAATAATAATTAAAAAAATAAACAGACACGATTAGCAAAGAGTTACTTTTAATTGCTCTTTGAGAACTCTCTATCTTATATTCTTCTGGTTCAAAAGCAGAGTTTGTTCTTCTGAACTTGCACAACTTAAACTTGACATATATTTCTAAAAATAAAGATAATGGAAGTTTATTATGTATAGGTCAAAGGATGCTGCCATATTTTTGTTGTCAATCACTGCCTTGGAAGTTTTTTTTTTTTTTTTTCTCCTTTTTTCTCGCTCTCCTTCCTATTTTTAAATCACCTTTGCTTACATTAACACTATGACAACTTCAAAGTTTCATTTAGTCACACTGTGCATATCTTGAGCATTTCCAAAACAAGATCTTACTAACTGTTGTAATGAAGAAAAATAGCTAGCAGCATGAAGCAAAAGATATGCTGAAACCAACAATCTTTCTTTTCTCTAAGTGGACATATGCAATTTTCAAATCAGTACACTAAACTTCCCCTACACCACACATCATTTGTTTGTTGGGTGACCAGAAACACTGAACACTTAGTCCAGCTAAGACAAGGAATTGACAAGTCCACTCAAAACAAGTATTCATGATAAAACTCATGCCACTCACACGAAGATGGGTTATATAGAAATATAACTAGCACTGAGGAGAGGCTACATTTGCTCAGAAATGAGCCTGTTGTCACTTAAGGTGGAAAGCCCTTCATCCAGACATCAGTTCAGCCCAGCCTCTGAGTCTCTTTGCTGTTACCTGAGTACAGCCCTGGTTTAAAAGAACTGTGCTAGCAAAGCAGTGGCTCTGCCTTTCTCTAGCACAGCGTGAGTCACCTCTGTTCCAGCCTACCTGCCCACTCCAGGTTTGCTGGGGGGAGAAAAAAAAATCCGGATTCAATGTCAAAGGGCTGCTTCCAACACACTTCTTGACATACATCCAGAAATCTGGAAAACTCTCCCACCCCTTACAGGGCACAAGTGGGCACAGACCTGCATGGAGAAAATAAAGGCTACAACAAAACACTGTCCTGTCAAATCTACATCATCAACAACAATTACTTCGGATTAAAACAGAAATTAAAGTAAACCCTCCTCCCTCCTGCCCACATCACCTTTCTCACTGCTGATGTTCCTGCAGTGGTCACAGGATGCCTGACCTCCGGTGCCCACAGTCTGCATCACACAAGGCTCGTAACTCCGCTCCCAGTTGCTGTGACATTGTTCTTGCCCCAGAAGGCCAAGCAGGATCTTCCACTGTCCCGCCAGGGGCAGTTGCTACAGGACTGCTGCCAGGCTCACCTCTCCCTACAGCTGACTCTCTGGGGGATCTCAGAGCTTGCTGGTAATTAGGAGCAGCCAATTAGCTAATTCAACAAACTCACTCATTAGCTGGTAGCTCTTTCTCTTGCTTATCTACCTACAAGGCTACCCAACTAGGATACTCAGCAGGTTCAGTGCATAACAAAACCTTCAATAAGTCTCACCACAAAAACACCAGTCCACCTGCCATGAGTTTGTTGAAGACTTCCCTTCTGCTGCTGAAGATTAGTGATCAGCTGGCTTGAAGCCTCTTCTCTGTCCTTTCATGCCTGGCTGGTTTCTTGCCTCTGCATCTTCAAACACCAACACAGTCACTATAATCCCCCAGTTCTAAAAATCACAGGCAAACATAGTGTAAGCAACACTGGGTTTCTCACCCCCTGCAGAGTCTGTGCGCAACACCCAGGCACCCACGGCAGGAGCCATGACAATCTATGGCTTTTGGGCTTTGAACTTACAGGTTAAAGAGGTTATAAATGCACCTGTGGTCATTTGCTTCTGATTAATGGTATCAATTACAGGGAGTAAATTTGCCTGACAAATTTAATTAATTTAAATAACTTATTGCATACAAGGTGGTTGGAGGAGAGAGGAGTGTATCAGTGACATTTTAGACATCAGTTGCTCTACTGCATTCTTTCGTAAAACCATTTAACTAAGCTGAGGACTCTGCTCCCATTTTCGCTGCAATTCGACGGTCATTGCAAAAAAAAAAAAAAAAACGCACAGAGAAAAATTACATAAAAAAGGTAATTGAGGTACAATCAAACCTGTTGACACAACAAATTATTTTGACAAACTACAGAATAATACAGTAACCAATCAAAACTCCATAAACTGCCAAGCAAAATAAATTAAGATGCCACACCAGGAGAATCCTGGACCCTGCAGCAGCCCAAGGACCAGGCAGCTTGTTCCCCACCAGATCCTCCAGACAACCACCAAATAGACTTGGACTGGTTGTGCATGAGCACTTGGGTGCATGGGGCCTTGCCAAATTCAGCTTTGGAATACCTGATATTGCTGCTGATGCAAGATGTAAATAACCCATTGCCTCTCAAATGTGTGTTTGGGTTGCACAAGTGCTTAGCACTGCTGGGTTTGGTACATGCCCAGTATTCCTGGAAAAAGTGTGCCAGAGGGAACAAGCACATCCTCTTCCCTAAAGCCCCATTTCTGCTCTGCAGGGGCAGCTCACCTGCAGCAGGGCTTCCACCCAGGCCCTGTGTGCTCCATTTCCTGCCCCCTGCCCCTTCGTGGCCACCTCATGCTCCCTGCAGCCTCTGCCCCCCACCCAGCCCTGCTCCCAGGCAGCACTCCAAAGCCACCTTCTTTCCCATGCTCCTGCCCAGAGTCACTCTCCTGGGGCACCAGGCTTTCCACCACAGTCCTCCTGGGCACAGCCCTGCTCTGAACGAGCCACCACAGCAGAAATATCAAAGGGATTTCTGTGAGCTCCCTCAGTCAGGCTGAAATGTCAGCTCAGCCCATCTGCAGCAGTGTCAGAAGCTAAACCAGATGATTTTGCCATAAAGCAGATGAAGCTCAGAGAATCCCTTGCCCTGGGTGTGCTGAGGGGAGACACTGCTGGTGGTGGCTCTCCTACACACTTCAGAACAGACTTGCCTATGAAAACCTTTGCCCAAGCTCCACTTCAATCCATGGTTGTGCCCTGGCAGGGCTTCATGAAATAAAGATTGATGAAGATTGATCAGGCATTGCTGACAACTTTCACTGAACCTTACAGGAGAGAGAAAAAAAAAAAAGCCTGGCCCCACAGACCAGCCCCCCAAAAATTTTAGAGCAAGTGATTCTGAACACATCAGGATGCATCATTAAAATTATGCATCTTAAAGGGGCTGTGCAATTTACACATGGAGGAATATATGTCAAAGGAGATGTTGTCTATAGCCTTTCATTTCCCAAATCTGGTAACAAGTTTTACTTCTCATCTTATGGACCGCCAGAGAAAAAAAAAAAAAAAAAAAAAAAAAAAAAAAAAAAAAAAAAAGATTAAAATAATTCTTTTGTGAATTTTCACACTATATATTTCCATTGTAGATGACAAAAAAAATACATAATCTATTAAATAAATTTGATATAATAATTTCTATTCTATTCTTCTCTGAGCTTCTTCATCTCACTGTCATGAACATATCTTTCCAGTTTCGGTTATTTGTATCAAGGAACCTGTGTCCTTATGCTGCCCTTAATTCTCAGTCGCAGCATGATTTTTTTTCCCTCAGCCTCAAATGAGGTCTGTGAGATCTCCTAGCAGGGACAAACCATCACTAGTGGTAGTGAAGGCTAGAAGACACGACTGTTTCAGTAGAAAAATAAATGAATTTACATAGTCCCAGAAATGGGTCCCCATAACCAAACTAATAACATTTTTATTTTCAGCTATAGCAGATTCATTCTATTTTCCCATTATACAGTAAGTGAACCAACATTACATAATACAGTAGTAGCATGACCAGGAGAACAGTGGCCTCTGTCCATATGCCACTTATCTCCTCTTCTTTTACAGCGCAGCTGCTCTGCATAGCTTCATTGTATTTAACTGTGGCCTGTGAAGGATGCATACTCTGCTGTCTGGTCCCGCCCCTTGGGCATTTTATTTGCTCCCATCTGCACACACTTCCTCTTTCTCCCAAGCCCTGAGCTTTATTTGGAAAGCAGCCTTGCATTACTTCAAGCTGCCTTGTGGCTGAGCATTTGTGAGGCTTTCCAAGAAAACACAGTTGCCTGGCCTCGGAGAAGGATGCTGTTCTGCTGGGAAAGTGATTGTACATGTAGATAGGGCCTCATAGCACTCTTTCCTGTAGTAAAGATCCTTTCAAAGTCCATACACATGCACTCACGTGTATGCACCTCTGTCCTCTTTTGCTCTAGCAAATAGTTCTGCATGGCCCTCAGAGAGCAGCTTTCCTACCTTCAGGATTTGTCACTCAGAGGAGTCCTGGGCAAACAAAAGATCCAGAGACATATTTTTCAGTTCTTCTTCAGACTGAACTAGCCGGTAACCCAGCAAGTCCATCGCATCCTTGCACACATCTTGCACCTTTTCTATTTTCTGGAAGGGAAGGGTCGTCCTCCAGGCCTGGGATACACTCACCGCGTCCCTGGACCCAATGTCAAAGGCCTGCGTTCCTTGTCCCTTTCCATGGGTGATGTTGTGAACCCAATTCTGAAGCTCTGGTGTGAAGTGGAGCTCTGCAAATCGATACATCTGAGCAGCCTTTGCTAGTGGATCTCTGACAATGTCTTCATAGCGAACCAGCAGGTAACGGTCCTGGAGGAAGCTGGGAACGGTCTGGCTGCCTGCTTTGTAAATCTCAACGTGGCTCTTACAGATTTCCTGCATTGTGTTGTAGGGTCCCATCTCTCCCTTTGCCTTCTGGGTCCCCACAACAATATTGCTGTCACGCGTAAGATCAGCCACCGCATTCTCCCGGGACCTGAAAACAGCGCGAGGATCACGCACCAAGTGAATAATTTTGAGATTCAGAGAGGGATCAATGAGAAGTGGGTAGAGAACCTTCAGATCAAAGAATCGGACCTCCTTGATGACAACGTGGCTGTAGGTCTTGCAGGCTTCCTCCACCTTGCTGAACGGGTACCGGCCACAGATTGTCCTGCAGTTGCTCGCAGTTATTATGTCGCTGCGGCTGAATGAATCACAGGCAGGGGGGGAGCATAAGGCCCGACTTGTCTCCCACTTAAATAAATCAGACTTTTTCTTCTGACTAGACATGTAGGCATCAAACACAGACATGTCGCACAGAAAGACAGACCTGACTAGGTCCCGCACTGCCATGTGCAAGACTCTGGCACTGCTCTGGTACATTGCGACCCACACGTGCCATGCAGGCTCCATCAGGTAGAAGACTCTGGGGTGCTGGCTGAAGATCTGTCCTGTGAAAGAAGATCCTGACCGCCAGGAGGACAGGATAAGGATATGGATTGGAGACTGTTTTTCTTCCACAGCGGTATTGTTGCTGCAGGGTAGGAAGAAGAAGTAGAGCAGACCAAAGGACAGAACTATGAGAATCATGAGCATTTGCACCCCTTTAAACTTCATCATGATGACGAGGGACCTGCGGAGACATACAGAGGAGATTCAGCTTCACGAGGAAGGCAAGATGTGGTACATCTGGGAACCTGCTGGTCCCTCTGCAGGACCAGAGCTTTGGAAGACTGCCACATCAGCAGTGATGCTGGGACAGATAAGGAAAGAGTTGTCTTCGGAAAGGACAAAAATGCTGTAGGGCTGCAACTTTTCTGTAATGAAAACACTTAGTAAGTTATTAGTAAGTCATTCCAGTGCTTTCTTAGAAGATCACACAAAAATCTTATCTTGACCTTTATGTAAATTTAAGAGGTACTGCTGCATATTCAAATGAGTCAGTACAGACAAAAGTGCATAACACCCCTGTGGACATGTGGGGGAAATTCTACGGAGGGAAGATGGAACAAAAAGATTTTGTTGGGAATGAAACAGTCCCATGTTGTTACTTCTGGCTGTGAACGCTGTTTATTCTGGCTAAATAAATAAATAAAAAGCAAGTGTGTCATTAAAAAAATATAATGTAAACTTCGATTTCTTTTGCTTTTTTATTAAATATATTGGTAGTAATGAATACACTTTCAGGAAATATTTGTTGTTATCACAGGCAAAAGTACATGTATCAAAGGAAGTCCTCTGACACTGTAATATACCCAGGTGTATCAGTATCTACTCTACAGTCACAGTGTCAGAGACAGCTTTGCTAAGAACACCCATGTAGTGAGCAAGGATGTAATCCGTGAGGTAGCAAAAGACATGATGCTGCAATACAAGAATGCAGTCCCTGAGACAGCAGAAGGCAGAATGTTGCCATAACTAACCGCTGAAGTAGTAATAGAGAGCTCAAGGTTATGTGAACTGGTGGAAACAAAGAAGTTTGAAGGGCACATGCTTGCTAACAGAAAGGTAAAAAGTTCACTGAGGAAGAAGAGGAGCCTTCAACCAAAGAGACCACCAGAGGGCTTGGAAGACCCCCTAGCAACAAGGAAGGACATGCCCAGAAAAGGAGAATTTTTCAGGAAGGACATGCACAGAGAAGGAAGAACTTTTGAGAAACGGAGATAAGAAAGGAATAAAAAGGTGTTTTCACGGGCTATAAGGTGTGCACTGTTGGTGGAGACTCCCCAGCTGCCCAGTGCTACTTGCTTGCTATTTACAATAAAGCATACTGGCAAATCCAAATCAATTGGCTCAGAGGATTTGTCCATTTATAACACCCATGAGGCTCTTTTATCTATCTCTGCATAGGTGGGCTCCTCTCCATCTTGCCCCTTTCTTAGCCTAATGCCTTCTTAGAAACCCCCAGTTCACGCTATCGCTCCCTTCACTCCCACTCACCCTCGGGACTTTCATGACATGTGGTGCAGTTTTGCCAAGCCAAATAAAAGCCTTGCCCAGGGCTCTGGCACCAACCTCCCACACTGGGTGTATGGGGTGATTCATGGCTGGAAAGTGCCCGGAGCTGCTGTGCTGCGTGGGGACAATTTGCACTGGAGTACAGCAGGAGCCTGCAGGAAGCTCTGTGACAGGGATGGGATTTAGGTGAGCCCGAAAGGACTCAATATCAAAATGCACATCAAAGCACGCTGTCTGTGGCTCCTCCCTTGTGAAACTCACCATAATAAGTGAGCACAGGTCACACCATCTGTCCTGGGCATCTGCCACGCTCCTGAAACCCCCATGAACACTCAGGATGCAGCCAGCACATTCCCCTGACACACGTGCCAGCCAGTACTTGCACTGTGGTGGGGACAGACCTGTCACAACGTGAAAACATTCTGAGTCACAACTTCCACCAGCTCTCCTTTGTGCCATACCCCAATTCCCTCAATCCACAAAGCCTTCCGGATGGTCTGCATAGCAGTGGGGAGGTAAAATACTGCCTCCTCCCATGATTTTGGTTACCACAGCACTAGTGTTCATATTTCCAGATACAGTCTCACTCCAGCATATCTCCATGAGTTTGCCTGTTTGGTTCACATACCTGCTGTGCCTTCTGTTTGAGCCCAGGGCATACAGGGCAGCAACTATATTCTTAGAGGCAGAGCAAAACCTGGCACAATAGGTAAGCCTAATATGGCCAGTAAGTGCTACCCTAAGTTTTACTTTATTAAACTATTGTGAAGATGGGGTTGTGCTTTGGCCTCCTGGACGAGAAGTCAGATAGCTTCTTCTCAGGACTGATCACTAAAGGGCATTTGTATAATGAACAATCTATCTCATATAGACATTTGGATCAAGTCTAGGAACATCCTCAAAGAAAGAGCATTGTAGAAACAGATCATTCATTAGCCTCTTCCTCTCAAATAAATACAGCAGCATGTACCAAAAGCCCTGACTGCCAAATGACATTGACTGCATCAGTTTCATTGGGTGCTGTTAGCAACTTTTCTCCAGCTTCCAACAGTTTCTGGGCTATGTGCAGAAGTTTGCAACTGAGAAATCTTTGTTTGAGCAGCCATCAACACCAATGTTAAGGCGCCCAAGCCAGTTTAAGGATATAAAAAGAAACATTTATCTGCAAACCTCTGTGCAATTACTATTAAAAGAATGAATTCAGTTTTGCTGTGAAGCAAGAATATGTTTTTAATCAGCAGGTATGGCCTACCACTGTCCCAGAAAGCAAGGCTAGAATTACACAAGGATCATCATCTCCCTCAACTTACTGGTCAGGATGAACCATCCAGAGACAACCACTATACACTGGCTTAGATATTTCTGAGACACCCTAGATATTTCACAAGCATGCAGACCATCCCTCTGACCGCTTCTGGTGTGGGCCTGAGAAATGGCTTTCATGTTAGGTTGTAATGCAGAGGGAACTTCCTCACTCTTACACAAGAGGTAGTTTTTGCTCTGTCCCATCCACCCCAAAGGAAGCAGGAAAGGGACTGAAACAAGCTCCGTGCCCCGGTGAGGTGCAAGATGGGAGCAGCAGAGAGGTAGCAGCTCTATGAGACAATTTTAATATAAAAGGAAAATTATTTGCATGACCTTATTCTTCAACCAATCATGGCAGTGGGGACGTTTCTAAACTAGCTTTTAATGCCCTTCCCTTCCCCCCCCCTCCCCCCCCCAGCAAATATACAGAATCACAAGTAGAGCTGTTAAAAGGTCTAAGCACTTCACATTGCAAAGGTGAAAAATGAAGCCCCCGTGGAGGAGCAGTGAGGAGGCAGAATGATGGAGACAATGTTAAGTGCAGATCAAAAAAGACACATTGTTATCAGCTGCTGAGAGAGGAAAGGAGGAAGAACAAGAAGCAATCACATTTGCTCTGGATAAGGAACAGAAACTACTGAAAAATGTTCCCATGCCATGGTGTCCCACCACGCAGCTGGGAGAGGACAAGGAAATCAGGGCAGGGATCAGCCTGCCCTGAGCAGCAGGGGAATGATCAAAAAACAGAGTTTCAAATTCTTTTTTGGATACACACAGGGGCATTGGGAAAGCTTGATCCTGGCAAGGAAAGAGTAGCACAGAAAGGAGCCAGCAGCCCCAGGGAGACACACTGACCAGATGCACACAGAGCATTTGCCTGGCATACAAAGCACTGCTCTGCACCAAGGTCTGGAGAGCTCTTTGGACGTACACACATCCCTCAGTGCTGCAAGGTGCTGCTAGAGCAACAAACACCTAGTACCAAAGCCTTGGATATTGGTCTTTGAGGCTCCTGCTGATTGCTCACAGGTTTAACATATCTATCTCCAATTTGACCTAAGCAGCTGCTGCAGAATTAGAAGTGGCATCTGCCCATTCAGAAGAGGAAACATGGTTTGGCAGCCACACGTGGGAAAAAGCTGAGAAGATTTGCTGAAAAGCATTGAGAAGACATTAAGAAAGTCTTGTGAAGTGAGAACTATCCTCCGAGCCAGACCAGCAGCTTCTGCCCTCACAGGAAGTCTTTACTAGCTTCAATATGCCTAAATATTAAATTACAACCAACTTTTACAAACATCATCTCTCTGTTCAGGCTGCTTAGCATGAGCAGCAAACACAGCTCTAGGCACCACAGCATCCACAACAGATACCAAAAAATGGTTGGAAAATGCCACCTTAACATGCACTCTTGCAGTGCCCCCAGCCCTAGTTCAAACAAGGGTCCTCTCAGCTGCCCTGCACCCACACTGTCCTGGCGCACATACCTCTTGGCAGTCATACAAACACTGTGCAGTCACTATGGGCAGGCAGTCTCCAGGCCAGGCTCTCATACACATCTGTTCAGCTCTTACCTCTATCAACGCCTCCTGCTCCCTGGCAGGTGCGTCCCAGCTCTAAAACTTACCGCTTTGCAGTGCCCGCCTACTTCCACCTGCCTTATAGGAGAAAACTCCACCCAGCAGAAGGGTGGATGGAGCTTCTCAGAGAGACAGGAATGATCAAACCCCACTGTTAAAGGCAAAGAACCAAGAAATTCCCAGGTGCAACTGAAGGGAACTGTTACATCTAATACCATTTCCACTGCAGGCCCCAAAAGAGACTGCTCTTAAAGAAGGGATGGGGATACCCGTCAAAGGCAGGGACAGAGAGAAAATCTTAGAATCACAGAATCATTATGGTTGGAAAATACCTTAAAGATCATTGAGGCCAACTGTAAGCCCTTCAACATGATGTCTGCTAAACCATGTCCCTAGTTCCCTTATCTGCACAATTCTGGACAGTGGAGTCAATCTTGTTGCAGGAAGGACAAAGTCATCCACCCGGAAGGCAAGGTGGGGAATATTGGCCTACCTTTTTCCCTGTCAGGGCTGTCTGTTAATAGTTTACAGAGTGCTGGAGCTGCAATAAAACTGTGCTGGGTAAAGCGGGGCAGAAGCTGGAATCCAGAGAAATGTGTGGCAGTCTGAAACCACACAGAGACAGTGCCTTGGGTAACTCCTATGCTAGGTCTCACCTTCCTTGTCTCACCTGCTGATGAGCTGTTTGAGCTGTTTACCCTCTCTTCATGGTGTCCTCTCTCTCCAGGGATCCCACTATGCTGCTCTGGCGACTAGGTGAACGTGAGAGACAGCAGAAGCAAAAAATCCAGACAAGGTTGGTTCTCGCAGCGGGAGGGAGAGCCTGGCTGGGGCAGGTCACATTCCCTTTGCCTGTGCTGTGCTGCAGACACAGATGGTTATGCCCTGGTAACCCTGGGTTGAGAACCAAGGCGAGAAGCTGGCAGTGGCTCTGGAAGGGCCCTGCACAGGGAAGCATACAATGGTCACTGTGGTATGGGTTTCAGTTATGCGTGGTACATCATCCACTGACACCTTGACACCTCTGGTAAGGACCTACCTGTGGGTTAGTGAGTGTTGTAGGCACTCCTGGTTTACAGTGGTGCTGACACACCTGCATGGCTCTTCCTGGAGCCTTATTATTCTTCCCTGCTCTGCCTGCATGTTGTCTGCCCAGGATGTCCTCAACCCTTGCCCCAGTGTCCAGGTTCCCGGACAGGGTTGAACACTGCTGTGAAGGCCTCTCTTTGCAGGAGTTTTTCAGTTGCACATATCCCAGGTACCTGCAGCTTGACCAATCTTTCCAGCCAGCAGCCCCTGCAGCATGAGCAATGTAGAGAGGGGAGAATGAAGAATGCTCCTTCTCCACGGGGCAAGGCTGGGGAGGTGTCCCGCTCTGGCACGCTTCCTCCCCTGAGACCTGTGGGAAGTGGAGGAGGGCTCCTCTGGCTCCTGAACAATGGACACAGTTCTCCCTGCATGCCTGACTCATAAGATTTAAGTGACACATGAAAGGAGCAAATGGCAGTTAGCCGAGCTTATGAGTTCACTGTCAGTCACTTCTCTGTCCTCAGAAACTGGCAGTCTCTGCCAGCTACTGCAGAGAGGGAGAGGGCACAGGGGGACGAAAGGAGTCAGGAGACTGGCAAGGCTCTGGCTCCATCCGCATCACCCTGCAGCTGGACACCTGCTTCAGAAATGCTTCCACATCCTAGCCATGCTGGGAGCTGCCCACTGCACCACTGCATTGTACGTAGCCACAATGAACATACAATGTCTTCAGAAACACTTGGCAGCCTCCTGCTTGTTCTGGAAACCCCGCTTCAGCATAGTCCCCATGGGACCCTTCTGGGAGAAGACAGCACACTCAGCTGAGCTAAATACATGTGGACGGGTCACTTGCTACTGCTGACGTACCAGCAGACAGAGGCTTTATTATTGTTTTTAGGTAGAAGGTTTGCTCCTCCGTGCTATCGGGTTTTCCTGTGCTGCACACCTTGCTTCCATATCACTCAATGGCTGATAGTGCATTTCTGCTTTCTACACTCCTTCTTCAGCCAAAGGTGTTTTCTGAGGACTCAGAGGCTACTGAACCCTGTGAACTGCCCATGCAGTCAGGTTCTCCATCCCTTATATACCAAAGAGAACAGGGAATGCAGCTCTTGGGCAAGTCCTGGATACACAGGAGAGGCAGTGTGATGTGGCTGTGCTAATTCCTGTTAGAGAAGGTTCCTCCTGAGACAAAGCAGAATTTGCTCCACGTGGCTTCTGCAGTGGTCCTAACCCATGACCAGCACACACTTTGAGGAGATTGTCATCCAACAACAGTTAACTTGAGCAGGCATAGGCCTGTGCTATGCTATGCTGCACATTCAGCTTGTCGCTCAGGCCAGTGCTGTGCCCTTGTCTGCATGATAACCTTAGTTTGCTAATTGTTAATGGCAGGTGTTCTTTAATTGCCCTGGCAGAGGAGGAGAGGCAGGAGGAAGATGTGCAGTAGTCCAAACTCACGGAAATCTATCCAATTACACCAAGAATAAAGCAATAAATATTAAAGCACACAGGGAGCTGAGAAACCCTCTCAAGAAGCTTTTCTAACCTTGCAACTGGAAATCTATCCACCACTGTCAATGCCAATATGGATTACAAGAGTGTCCCACTGGATTGTAAATCATAATTTTTCACTGTTATTCTAAACTGATTCTTCCATTCAGTATTTATTTTACTTGACAGTATTATTGCATATTAATTGTAAAAATTGCTTTGTGGATAAGAACCTAACAGCTAAAAAGCTTAAGATATACTTCCAAGTTACATTATCTTTAGATATCAACTCTATGCATGTCCACCTGATATGGCATAACTTGGGATTCCCAGCAACTGAAAGCACATAAGATTATCTATTCTGTCTTCTTGTTCTTGCTGGGGTTAGCTCAAATAAATAATATTTTAGGCAATGCCACAGGCGTATGTGTGCCTTTCTTACTGGCATCTCGCTAGCCCTGGAGCACTACAGCCTTCAGCGGAAGGAGAGAGACAAACGATTTATATGATGTCCTGTGTGAAACATCTCCCCATGGCCAAGTGTTCTCTGGCACAGACAGGTTTGCTCCCAGACAAACATTGGTGCAGCCTTTCCCTTGTGTTTGATTATAAATTGTAAAGTTGTTGTCCCCTTAGAAATAGTGTTATATAAAACGGTTTGTCTGAATTGGTACAGTTTAGTCCCAGAGCTAAAGTTGAATTTGCAGCTTACTCTTAAAGCCCTGTAAAAAATTCTCCATCCGCCCTATCAGACAAGTAAATCTTGGCTTGTAATCGCAATATTACTGTAAGTGGTTCTTTTATTAAAGAGACAAGCTACACTTAGGAGCAAGGAATTTGTCCATCATCATCCAGCAGATGGTCTATGAAATGTGATGGAGCAGACAAACTGGTAAAACCACCACCAAAGATGAGAACAGGATTAACAAATAGGCAAAGTCAATGGCTATAAACTATGCAATTGTTCAAAACACATGTTATAGATAAGCTGGGTATTGGTTTCCATGGGAAAATCTCTGCATGTATGGAAACAAAACCTGAGCTTTTACATAGCAATGGGCTAGAATATACTTCTTCAGAAAACAGAGCTTAGATTTTTCCACTTTCACTGAGGGAATATCAGAGCAAATGAAAATGGGCATTTATTTTCTAGGTGTTTCCTCACAAAATGAAGTGGCAGTAAGATTTTATATGTATATACTGACACACACAGATTTTCTTTTTCACAAAATTTAGCAACAGCAGAACACAGGGAATTTAAACCCGTGTTACAGAAACAGCACTCTTGAGAGACTACAACTTTCTGAATGAAAGAGTAGAGTTTTGTGGGCAGTTTAATACCTTATCAATGCCACGGTCCATGGGACAGCATGTACTCTCAACATTTTTGCAGATGATACCAACTAAGGGGCAGGAGCCTGGCATGCTGGTGAAATGGACTGACATGAACCTCATGTTGCCCTGGCACTATAACTGTAAAGGAAGAGAAAACCAGCAATGCATGTTGCTTCCAAGGATGTACCAGTCTGGATACAAAAAAAGACATCAGATTGGATCACAAGTCACTAGCAAGTATCATGAAATCAGCACAGCTGCATGAAACCAACTTTGCTTTGTTTCCTGACCAGAGAGTTGAACATGAATCTAATGTACTGTTTAGGAAAACCTCACACCTTATCCACACGCTTGTATCTGTGCATCTCAGTTAACATGACATTTGCTTCTCTCTCCATAATTAAAACTGAATCAGTAGGACCATGTGACTGGATTTTTTTTTTTTTCCATGACTCTCTTTTACAAGATCCCCTTACCACACACTATCTTAAGCAGTGTCACTTATTAGTTTGGTGACTAATTCAGTGAACAAATCTCCCCATTGCATCAGGACAATTGATTCTTATTGTTAACAATGTTACTTTTTGGTCTCTACCCAAGAAGCTGAAAACTCTTCCATAACCACACAGCCCCTCACTGAATTTTTTATTCTGATACCAAGGAGACCTGTGAATGTGATCACTACACCTGCTTGTAATATCTCTAGGAAGAGATCCTGAGACCCGAGACAAGCCATTATACTTTATCCCCCTGCCATTACTTGTCAGTTTTAGACACACTTGTCATTTGCAACATCTACTTGTTTTTCTATCCTTGCTGACCAATGGGCATTAATACCTGTGCTCTAATTTTTTCTGCCAATCCTTGGTGATCAGTAACTCTCATCCACTGTACAACTAGCACAAGGAACTGTAGTTCCTTTTTTGTTGTTGTTGCTGATTACTTGCCTTAAAGACACATCTTGGCCATATCTATCTGATGGGATGGGGCATGGATGGGGAAAATAAAGCGCTACTCTAGAAATATCTGAGCTAAGATTTGGTGCTGTTTACTGCAGTAATTATATGAAATTACTCCTGCACACTCTAAGGCAGTCTGTTCAGACGCAGGAAATAAGGATCAGTAACCTGGGAAGGGCATTCCTGGACTACATTTCTATGTTTTATAAAATAATTTAATGGTTATACTCATTTATCAGCTTCACTGCACTACAGCACTTCAATATTTGAAACACTGAGGGAAAAGAAAAATGGGAGCCCAAAAGAGAAACAAGAAAGATTATATGTTTATGTAAATAAGGTTGTAAGAGTGAGATCCCATAACACTTTACCAACACACTACTTAAAAGAGAAAAATAGTAAAAAAAAAAATGCATTCAGCTATTGGCTTTGCTTCACTGGTGATCTTTCTACCTTCCTTACATACGCAGATAATCTAACACCCAACACGAGCACCTGTACTGAAGTCCATCGGGACAGCAGCAAGGGGCAGCACAGCACATGCATAGCCTGGTAAGTGCCTGGTAAGTCCCATGCAGGCACCGACTCCTCCTGCCAGGCACGCAGCCGCGTTGCAGAGACTTGCTGATACTGGCAAAGCTCCGGGAGGCTGACTCTGGCAAACAAGCTAACGCTAAGGCCGTGTGTGGCAAAGCAAAGGCCCGGCAGAGGTCTGGGCATGCGGAGTGCCTGCAGGCAGCCCACCACGGGCTGGCACGTGCCCCCTCTTTGCTCCCTGCTGCCCTGAAGCTCCTTCCTTCCCGCGCAGGCTCTGCCTGGGCTGTGCAGCACCAGTGATAGCTCCGGCACCAAGGGTTGTGTTCCGGGTACACCTGCCAAACACCATCTGTCTGGTGGACCAACTAATCCACGCTTCAGTCAGTTTTGCCCTCCCCCAACTCTACAAACACTGTTCCAGTTTCCCCAGACAGTGCTGTTTCCTGGTCGCTGTTTCCTCATTACTTTACTGGGCTGTGACTTCAGCAGCAGTGCAGCAAAGGGCTTCTGTCTGCGCTGGAGGTGCCGCTGCAGAGGCGGGACCTGCTTCCCTCCCCACAAAGGTCCAGAGGTACCTGCACGCAAGGCACTGACAGTGCCTGGCCTTCCCGCTTTGGAGTTTCCTTCTCAATTTGCCGAGCTGTAACCTGGGCTGGGCCTGCTTTCTGCAGGCCGCAGGGAGTGTTTCGGAGTGCAAAGCGGTAGCAGCTGTGGCACGTGTCGGGATGCCCAGGATCTGGGGGCTGCACCTCACTGTGCCCAGGGCTGCACATCGTCCCAAGGGCTAGGCAGGCTGCATGGTGTCTGTGAGGGACCAGCCTCCGCCATTCCCCGGCTGAACCATCACACTGGGGCCGCAGCATGAGTACTGGCACATTAGAACATTTATTAATAAAAAAAAGATAAAATAACTTACTCCCTTTTTCTGCACAAAGGGCAGGGTATAAAGAGCTCTGCCTTCTCAAGATGCCCAGAGAAAAGCAGGACCTCAGGCACCTTGTTCCTTGCCCTCCAAGGGTACTGCCGTCTCCTGCCCTGTGGCACAGCCTGGCGCAGGTGCTGCCCCCCATGAGGGCCAGGGGCTAGAGGCTGCTCAGAGCCCTTGCGGGCGGCTGCGGCAGGGCAGCCGTGCTTGCCTGCCCTACCTGGCTCAGGGCTGCGGCAGACCCGTCGGGAAGGTGCAAAGGCGAAGTGTATGGGGAGCACCAGCACTGGGCGCCAAGGGTCTGTGAGTGACAGCGCAGGAGGAGAGAGAACGGCTGCTTCTTCCCGCGGTGCTGAGGGGGGCTGCAGAGGCACAAATGGCGGAGCCGCAGGATGGCTACAGTCTGCAGGCAGCGGGAGGTTGGGGCCGATAGGGAACAGCCCGGCCTTCCCCCACTGCCACCTCACACAAGGCTGGGCCTGGTGGAGCAGGAGGTCATAGCGGTTACTTGTCACACTCCATATCCTGGGCCCCCTCAGCACCCTGGTAGTGCATCTCACAGAACTCCTGAATGCGGCTGCAGGCCTCCAAGATCATCTCCTCAGGTACTGTGATCACCACGCGGAAGAAATTTGGGTACTCAAAGCACTGAAACGAGAAAGGGCAAAGCTGGTAGATTAGCTGTAATGCCTGCGTCTCAGAGTGCTGGTGGCCTTGTCAGGGCCATCTGATGAGTCAGCAAGTGAGGATAGTCAGTGTGGGCCAGAGACTAAGGACTGGCTCTGGCCAATCTGGAAAGAACAGAGCAAGTCTAGAGCTGGGAAGACCCTTGAAACTCTATGGAGGGCCACTGGTGATCGAAGGACTGCCACGCGGAGCCCACAGCCGGCATGTATGCACTGCTGCCCTTGGCACTGCACTCCCACCCTCTGCTGTTCCTCTCCCCATGCTCTGGCCCCGCAGCTCCCTGCAGCTCTCAGAGCTGGACTCACCGTGGCTGGCAGACAGAACACAGACTGCTCAGAGATGAGCCGCTCAGTGAACTCCACATCACTTTCAAACTCAGGGAAATGCTCCATCTCAATCCCAACCTGCAGCAGAGAGATGAGACAGGGCAACAAAGGCACCATCATTGTCAGCAATGTCCTTGCTTAACCACATGGCCCAAGAGCTGCTAACCCTTCCCAGCCAAGCACAGCTACCTGCCCTCAACAATTTTCTTTTCATAATTTTAACTGACCGGAATATAAAACAGAAACATTTTAATGAAAATTGAGTATTCTTTAGGAAGCATCAGCTGCCCAAAGTACCTAATTTTTTCTTTAAAGCTACAGTTTTACAGTAAAGGATAATTTCAGTTAAAAACTGATTGCAAAGATATAGAAAACAACTATTAATGAAAAGCAATAAATAAGACATTTAAAAAGAGCTTTAAAGAGAACTGTAGTTAATGTGCATTAGTAATTCTGTCATACAAGAAACTCATAGATGAGCAGAAGAGACTGAAGACAAATTAATGGATAAAAAAGATAATAAGACGCTAATGCTAACAACAAAATACATCCTTGCAGTGAAATACATGAGGATGATAGAATTGATAGATGATGCAGAAAGGCTGAAGTACTCAGTATATGCTCTGCATCTGGAAAGATAAAAGCTGTTCCCTTATCATATATGGATAGTGACATTCTGACCATATGGAATGTCTGGTTTATCATAGAATCATAGAATGCTTAAGGTTGGAAGGGACCTTCCGAGGTCATCTAGACCAAGCCCCATGCACACACCTAGAGCACGTGGCACAGGACTGCCTCCAAGCAGGTTTTGAAGATCTCCAGAGAAGGAGACTCCACTCCTCTCTAGGCAGCCTGTTCCAGTGCTCTGTCACCCTCACTATCAGGAAATTTTTCCTTACGTTCCTGTGGAACTTCTGATGCTTCCGTTTGTGGCCATTTCCTCTAGTTCTGTTAGTGGTCACCAGTGAAAAGAGGCCGGCCCCATCCTCCTCGATGCCTCCCTTGAGGTACTTAGACACACTGATCAGATCCCCTCTCAGCCTTCTCTTCTCCAGGCTGAACAGGCCCAGCTCCCTCAACCTCTCCTCCAGGCCCCTGATCATCCTTGTAGCCCTTGGTTTATGACAAGCAATGATTTTAAAATGCCTCAGTGCCAAGCACTAACCTGAATAACAACGCGCTGGAAAACAGACCTAGTGTGAGTGCTGATAATCTGAAAACAGCATGTCACCCTCCTTACTTACCATAAGGTACATGGCTCCTGCAGGTTGGACAGGCTGGAGGCCAGGGATAGCTGACAAGGCAGCATAGCAAAGGTCAGCATTGGACTGTAAAGCAGAAAGGAGAAAGGTCAAAACAGGAGAAATTCCAGGAAGAAGCTCAGCAAACGGAAGCCGAGCTCTGGGCCAGTACCATGGATGAGTTTGCTCCCTGCAAATAAAGGGACGATCAAGGCAAACAGCATTGCTGATCATGGCCTTGAGATGGCAGGTGTGACTGAACTGAGCTCAGCAAGTTGCTGCCAAACCTCCCGCCCACTGTGTCTGCCCATCTAACCCTGCTCTGACGGGAAGGCTGCCTGAAACGTAACAGCCAATATTTCTGCCCGGCTTACTATATCTCTTGCTGAAATTGGATTTGTTGGGCTCTTCTGGACACAGACAGGACTTCTGCTCTGCACTTTGAAATAGAAGAGGGTGGACACAGCTCCCCCAAAACAACAATTCATTATCAGACTTTGCTGGTCTGTTACTGCCCTTTTACCTTGAGGATGCTGAGCGTGTTGTGGTAGAACTCAGGGGGTGTTCGGTCCAAGATAAGTTCCAGTGCTCCTTGGACAATTGTACAAGGTCCTAGTATCCTTTGACTGAGTCTTACAAGGCCATCCCTGATCTGAAATGAAAAAAAAAAAAAAAGAAGAAAAAAGAAAAAAGGAAAAAAGAAACACAGTGACATGTGCAGCTCAGAGATTGCTCTTTACTGAAGAAAAAGTTACAAGGCCTTGTGTCTGCATTTCTGCAGTTGTTCATAGAGGGCAGCTCATACATCTTTCTTCAGCAAGCATACAGAGTACCTCAAAACACTTGCTTGACTATATTCCACATTTGCAGACTATTTTTAATGTCATTCTATGTGCCAGAGTTGTGGATCAAGATCTGCAAGATCAAGACCATTTTTGGAGCTTCCCAAACTCACCTAAATCAGTCTGGAATATAGCTAATACAACAGTGCCAGAGTCATGGCAAAATACTGTTCTGCTTTTGCCTTGGATTTGGGGCCACTATGCACACTTTCATCAAAACCAGACAGGGAGAGGAAATATTAACTCTTCTGGTCACTCAGTTGCTCTTCTCTTCTCCCTCTTCCTGAGCAGAAAGGCCTCTAAGTAGAAAGGCTAGTGCAGGTGGTGAGTGTTCTTGTAACACAGATGGACAAACATCCAGGTAAGACACTGACTGCACTGCATGGTGCTTTGTTCCCACCCGTAAGTGGAACCATGATAAAGCACAGAGAGACCACACATGGACTTCACATGCTAGATAAACAATGCCAATACCCTCAGCGCACACAGGAACTGCCTGAGAAGAGAACCACACAAGGAAGGCGAGGCATACATGAAGCAGGAGAAACAAAGAGCATGTTAGGAGTGAAGATGTAGGTACCAGGTCTTATATCAAAGCAGATGGCATAAGGAAAGATCCTGAAATGCCTGTGAGCAATAGGGTGACACACAAGTGAGAGCAAAAAAAGCAGAACATTCCTGTCTCACTAAGGCCCTGGTGACAAACACACCAAAGACACTGCCATGACAGTGATCCTTGGCAGTTCTTACCTCATTACCAAAGATGTCTCTCCTGTCATGGATCAGGATCCAGCCCATCCGCCAGCCAGGGACTAGCCACCGCTTTGCCAACCCACCACAGGACAAGATTGGCACATTGGTGCTTAAAGTTGCAATAGGCTCATATTTGCAGTCAGCAAACACCTATGGTACAAGAGGCTCTGTTAGGGCTGTTCTCCTCACTTGCTGTGAGAACTGAAAGGGGGAGGCTAAAGTGAATGAGGCACTACAAGGAGAAGGGAAGCAAAAACGTTGTGGAAAACTGATGGTGAAAGCCACCAATTCCAAGGTGTGTTCACCTGGGAGTGAGCCATCTGAGAAGAGGAAAGGAGCTAGATGAGAATGAGAAGTATCACCAGGGACTGAAAATTACAGGACTGCGAGATGCAGGCACATGCTTGGGCACAGTACAGGGAAGCAGAGCTGTAATTTGCCTCTGGAGAGCTGGCTGCCATGGCCAAAGTACATCCAAAGGGAAAGGGAGTGTACGAGTGCAAAGGTCTGCAACATATACTCACCATGTCGCCATAGATCTCATCAGCAAGGATGGGCACGCACTGTCTTGAGGCCACTGTGGGAGACAGGACATTCAGCTTGGTCATCCTGCATCCGCTATGGAAGCAGATTTTCCCTCTGCTGCAAGGAGGCAAGCTCTGCCGTAGGGCAGAGGTCCATATTTTCTTCCTGCAGCCTGTACTGCAGGATTGGACTGGCCAAGCACTACAGAGCCCTGCTAGGCCTGCTTCTAGTCCCACCTGTGGTAGCAGGGAGCACAGCTCCAGTGACTGACAGGGCCGTAGGGCTCCCTGTGAAGCAAGAGTAGGGAAATGGGCAGTCCAATACACACGGGACGCATGGGAAAGAACAAGGCATAACCCTTGCCTTTCTTGTCTAGGCAAGCCCGGCATCCTGATCAAGCCCTCTTCCCTGGGCTGGAGTCAGTCATGTGGGAGAGGGGCAGACCCCAGGGTCAGAGTGCTGCTTTGCTGCAGTGTTCACACTGTGCAGGCTGACAGCCCTGCAGAACCACAGTGATTAATGCCCGGGCAACTTGGGCAGATATGACACTATAGCCTTGTACCAGATGCAAATAGACAGGCTCACCTGCCAGGATCTTCTGGAGGTGGCTCTTGCTGAACACAGAACCACAGGGATTAGACGGGTTGTTCACAATGAGACAAGCTGTCTTCTCATCCACCAGAGACTCCAAATGCTTCAGATCAATTTCCCAGGACTTCTCTGGCTAATGAAGAAAAGGAAAGAAAAGTTGAGAAACTGGGCTTGGCACACAGAGTAAGGTGCCAAGGTGTCCTGGGCTGTTCAAGTTATTTTCACCCCTCCTTAGGCAGGGCGAGAGCATATCTGGGAAGGAGAAGTATCAGCGCTGCCCTTTCTAGCACGCCACCACTTACCAAGAGGTTGTAGAGCTTGACCTCAATACCCATGGACAGCGCTAAAGTCTTGTAGAGGGAGAAGCCGGGCCGTGGCACTAGAATATTCTGGCCTGGATTGGCCAGCACTGCCAAGGCAAGCTCTATGGCCTGACTGCAACCACTCGTTAGGATGACGTCCTGCAGAAAGCACAGGAATGAGTGGAAATGCATGCAGATAAAGAATATCCAAATGTGGATATTCTACTCAGCTCCTAAGTGCCCCAGACTCTGTCAGATGAGAGCTTCTCAGCCAAAAATACTAGTGCAGAGCCTGACTGTAAACAGGAAACCTCCACCAGCTAGGGAGCTCAGCCTGCTTCCCTGGACAGTGCAGCTGAAAGAAGCCCAGGGCAAAGGATGGGAGCTACAGGAGATCAGTGTGGGACTAGGACACAGACTGGCCTTAGGTCCCCACCTGGGCAGGCAGGTGTCAGTTGGGTCAGAAGCCCACACTGCACGGTCTCGACTCAAGTAGAAACACCCTCTCTGTACTATACTGGGGTGCTTTAGCTTGGTGCCAGTACCTGGGCCTGTAGAGGCGCCTCTGGGCAGCTGTAGTATGCAGCCACCGCTTCTCGACAGGACTTGTAGCCTGGAGAGAGAAGAACCAAACAAGAACAGGAGGTTTTATATTCCCTGTGTTTTGCAAGGACAAGGCTCACAGCTGCCAGCCCAGCCATGGCAAACCCATTTGTTAGGGACACTTTCCTGGGGGAAAGGAGACTGACACACAAGTGTTACTATATGACTCACTATTAAGTGCTGGCACAAGGGCAGATCTCCCTGTCTCTCAGTGTCACCACAGCAGCCGTGATCTATGCTCTGTAAATGCTGTTTTCACTAACTAAATGCAAAGAAATAGGCTCATGTTCTCCATGACGGTAGGGAGTACAAGGGGAGTCCTGGCCAAGGCAGACCAGGAAGGAACCTGTGACAGTGAAACCAAGTTCTGAGCCTTTCTGTGTTCCTGACACCCTGCCTGCTCTAATGGCTCAGGTAGGGGAAGACGGAATGATTTCTGTGGGAAGCTTTAGGCCTTCAAGGTATCTCAAGGAAAGCACCTATATGATGTCCACTCACAGGGACAGGTGCTCACAGTGTCTGGGAGATGCACATGCTTCTGTGTCTGTAAGAGCATTGGTGAGGGCAGCTGCAGGGTGCTGCTGGAGAGATGTGTGTGGACTCCATGTCCGTGCCACGGGGTGGGAGCTATCACATGTCTTCATCCTGCCCTCACAGGAGGAGCATATTAGCTTACCAACAGATGGAGCATATCCGTTGTAATGTCCCGAGTCCAAAACCTCCTTCACGGCCTGGGTGACCTCATCATTTGTGGGAAGATTTCCAAAGACCGTTGGGTCTCCTTTTGGAAAAATTGAAAAGTAGTAAAGTTCTCACTGCTGTGTGACAGGTAGAGAGCTCTTAGACAGCCTGGCATGTCCTGGGTGCTCTCACAAGCCTTGTACTTTAGAGTCCTGTACTCTGCCCCAAAGTCCACCCAGAGCCCAGAAGCTCCAGCCACAGCACTAGTGCTTACCTAGAGACAAGGAGATCATGGCCTTCTTTGGGTTGGGCTCCACTTTCATGCTGTCTACGATGGCTCGGACGGGATTGAATGTCTTCTTTGACATTTCAGAAGCCCTGACAGCCCACCTTGGCTTCCGGCCCTTCACCTTCCCCAGCGACAGGCTGTTCCCATTGGTATTGAGATGAACATCCAGTACAGGAGCGTGATCACCATGGCCATTCACTTGGATCACGTATGAGTCCATGCTGAGATCTGTCAGTGGGAGATGGATTTCCTGGGCTTAGCTAACACAGGCCTAGTGTGGTCTGCTGTGCTAAGGATGAGCTGTTCCCAGTACAGTCACCCAAGAAAATAGTATGTTGTAGTCACTGCAGATTCAGTGTTCCCCTAATAGGAGGGTCAGATCATTCTCCTGCAGCTAACAACTTTTAGACCTCAGGTAACCACAAGGATCAGCCCACTAGGTGCATTCACATCTAGAAAGTCACTTCTGCTTGCAGACACAAACCCAGAACGGTTAAAATTAAAGCTCAGACATCAAAAAGGTAGAGCTGATCCCATGCTCTCAGGAGGTACTGGGCAGCATCAGAAAGTGGACACAGACATTTATCCCTGTCAGCAGAGGCTATCCCAGAGACCCTCGACCAGAGAGCAGTGCCTAGAAAACAGAGCAAGACAGGCAAAGAGTTATCAGGGCGCTGACACTACCCCAGGCAAAGGGCCTGTCACCCTGCCCAAGGCTGGTAACAAGCACGGCACAGCTGAATAAAAGCTGCTTTTCCATAGGCCTCAACAAGTACTCCTGAAAGTAACTTAGGTACCTGAGAATACAGCACAAAGCACAAGCCATTCCCAACCAGCCAAAGCCTTCCCAAGAATTGTGGCTGCCTTAGGGCTTCCCACCAGCAGAAGATTAGGTACAGGGCACAGGGGAGGCAGACACTTCCTGGGCCACTGAGCTCATTCTTGATGAATTGTGTCTTGTAATCCTGCCACAAATTGCTCACGCTCTAAGACCCTATTCATCTGCTCCACTGAAAGGTGATTCACTGATCTGTGGTATTTCCCATGGGCAGCCAGGTGCTAAGCTCATGGGTATTCAGGACACAGCAGAAAAAGGAGAGTGCTACCCCCTTCCCCACTGCAGACACTCTGAGTTAGAAGTGTTGTAGCATCACCTGGTAGTCCAGGCAGGATTTGCCCTCTGAGCAAATACCTCACCCTCTTGGTGAGGTTTGCATCCAGGGACACCCCATGCTGCTGCAGTTACTCTGCCAGCAGTACCCTGATAGCCTATTTACAGCAAATGAGACTGATCTAATGAGGCTGGTCACGATAAAGCAAAAACTTCAGCTTTCCTGTTGTAAGCATCTTCTGTATCTCCTTCGCATGTGGAAATGGAGCTGAGGAACAACACAGCATGACTGTCTCAAAACTGAGCACAGAGATGAGCAATCCACCCCATTCGACAGCAGCGATGAGTCTCAAATTCACGGTGCAATGTCTGTCCCAGCAGAGCTTTCACCCACCAGCACAGTTCTTGTGCGAAGGGGAACTACAATTGCAGTCAGAATGGACACCTTCACTGCATACACCCACGGAATATCCCTGCTCTTCCCCGCAAAAGCAGCAAGTAGGAGAGTACTTTACCTTCTACAGCACTGAGAGGGAGACACTAATGAGCTTGGAGATCCAGTCTGTACCTTTCATCCAGGACAAACTGCCTTGAGAAGAAATTCCTGCAAACTCTCACCCATGAAATAAGTCCCCAAACTGGGCGTTGGGTTTGAATACTCTAGCCATTGGCTGGCAGAGAGGGCTGCACTCCCCACCCAAAAATGCCCTCTCCTCCCCACTGTAACTGTTCAATTCAAAGACCTGGAATCTGCCTGTACATTAACTCTTTCTGCAGGCAGCTCACAGGGATGCATGACTTGACTCTTGAAAACCCTGGGTTGATTCTTTCTGCACCACCTCCTTCAAAGCTGGAGGAGCAGAGCAGGCCCCACAGAGAGCAGAATCCAGCTATTCCAGCCCCTTGTAATGCACCAAGTGTGAACTAATGGACATCAAAGCCCACGGAAAGCACTGGTCTGTCCTCCCCACTGCCTGCTACACAAAGGCCCAGAGATCCCAGTTTACTGGTGGATAGACAGTTTGTGGCATCATCGCATACATGGGACATGTCCGTTGGCTGAAGGGAGGCAGGCACTTCACAGGTAGCATCTGGGATGCACTAGGACCTGAGGAGTTAAAGGAAGCCTAGTGTGTTGCAAGGCCCAGACTCATCATTTTTGGCAGATAACCGAGATGATGCAATTCCTCCTTCTCTGATGGTGCTGCAGAGTGCGGATGACACCATTGCCCAGTGCACCACTTTCAAATGACGTGAAATCTGTGCCTTTCTGTCCTTCGCCTGCCACAGGCCTGGAGCAGCAGAGAGAGAAGTCTGTGTTCTCCCTGACTGGCAGGGGCTGTTCCGAGCCTTCCCCTATCACCCCGGCCACCAAAGGCTGGAGATCAAAGAGTTGCTCAGGGACAACTGGGAAGCTTCTAATCTCCTTGCAAACAGACTGCTGACGCCTCCATTGCAGAGGCCAGCGGTCAGGGTGCTTTTTGTCTGTTTACACCTACTTCTGCGTGGGAGGGGGTGTACCACCGCGCTCAGCCCATGCCCACCGCACTCAGCCCATGCCCACTGCATCACCACAAAAGGCTGCGTCTTCCCAGCGCACAAGCAGGGCCCCTCCCTCGGTCCTGTGGGCCCGAGGTGATGCTGTTGAGGAGTGATGGATTCCCAAGATGGCTTCAGTGCTGCGGTGGGTGCTTCTGAGGGCACAGCGGGAATTACAGGGGCCAAAGACACAGATGCTGGATACAGGCTGGCAGGTGATTGTGTGCAGTTGGTGCGTCTCAACCAGGGTCCCCAGGCTCGCAGACCTCCCACAGCAGCCACTCCCAGGGGCTTTGGATAAGGAATTGTACCCTTCAAAAACATTTCACAATGAAACATCTTGTCTCAAAGCCACCTGGACTCTTTTCTACTCAGAATTGCACAGTTCCAGGCTACTTTCTCTCTTCTTGTTGAAGCCAGACACATGAACACTTTCAGGAACTCAGACCTTCTCCAAGCACCTAGGGGTTATTTTCCAGCTCCCTCCAGCTGGCTCCGTGCCATGGGTTAAATGTGGCACAGGGAGGTCTCAAGGACACTGCCGCATGGTCTGCCTAGCAACAATCCCTGAAGCTGACGCAATCTGTAGCTCTACCTGTAATCTTGCACTCTGCAGTGGGGTGCAGGGGAGGGCAGGGTAGGAGCCTGCTGCCAAAGGGGAAAAATGTGGTGCTGAAGAAACAATTACATAAGGCTGGGAACCTGACCATACTGAGGAAGGACATAGCATCATGGGGGCACTGGGTTCCTCCTGCTCTTTCTATGCCCTTTTCCCCTCTCTGTGTAACTCTGATCCTTCCCCACACAGGTCTGCAGCTCTACACCAATCCACGGTGCACAGAGCATCTTGGCGCTGAAGCAGGTGCATTCAGCTTAGTGCTTCAAGCTCTGCAAGTGTGGCCAAGCACCTCTCGCAAGCCTCAGTGAAAGGGCTGGACGGATCCTGCAGGCTGTATTTCTGCCAGCAAGGCAGCTGCCTGTCCTGACTGCCAGGATCTCCAGCACCCACACCAGCCCTGACCAGCTCCCCTTACACCTCCTACCTGCCCAGAATTGCTCCTCTGTCTCAGCAGCTCTCCCGCTATGGGTATCTTATTGCATCTCTCCTCAGCTCCATGTCTTCTGTAGCTTGACTAAGTGGCAGCAGTAAAGACTTTGTGTCTCTTTTTGGTGTAAGGAGAAACTGATGATGACGCCAGTGTTTCTGTGGTGCTGACTAGCCCTACAGTACCAGGACTGCTCAGAGGCCCGTTCCTGTGAACAGGGCCAGCACAGTAAGATCAAACAGTTCCCTCTTCCAGGACTAGCCACTTACCAAGCAGGACTCACAAACGGCAGCTCCAGGGGAGCAAAGACTCAAGCACCACTGCCCTGGCAAAGCTGTGTCTCTGCCAATCTTTGGGCAGGACTCGTATCAGCAGAGTTTTACCTGACTGCTCTGCAACCCCTGATTCAGGTGAGCAGCATCCCTTTTACAGTGCTGACCCATGTCTCTTACCAACCAGCAAACTGCACAAAAACCTCTCACAGTCAATTACAAATCACTTTATACATTATCTCCTCCTGTTTGGCATTTCTTTTCAGCAACTTCTGATGCTCCTTCCCGGAACACAAACAGTCTTAACCAATTCCACCAATATAGCCTAATCTCTGCTTGGACATTCCTGGTTGAACCAGCTCTCACAAATATGTGATTTATTTTTATTATTATTACTAATTTCCTATCAATCCCATGTGCAGATGAACAATCAGTCCAAAATATTACTTAGTTCTAGTGAATTTTGTGACTGTAGATCCCAAGGCATATTTATCTTTATAATACAACCCTTTTCTGTAATAGGTCAGATCGCAATCTTAGGGCTCTGAAAATGGAAATAAACACATTTAAATCCACTTTTCGGTGTGTGCAGGGCTGCTGTATCACATCTGCATTTTCAGGAATCACTGGTCAAACCACAACAATGTATGACTGTGCCTCCAACAACCTTAATTGACCAGTTTTAATGTGAAAAGGAGCGTAGCACTAGTTGTCTCTCTGTAGAAGGAGAGCAGAAACCAAGCTCAAAAACAACAAACACACACACAACACAACAAAGAAACCCCACACAGATAGCTTCTCCAAAGTCATGCAAGACTTCCATTTTCAGAGCTAGCAAGACAGCACAATTCACATAAAGTGACTCAAAGTTAGTGAATAATGGGGAAGTTATATGGTAGCTTATGTATCTAGTAGCCAGCAGGTAAGATCAATTTTTATTTGACCTCAGAAATAAAAAAGTGAAAGAGACAAAAAGGCACATTGCTACAACCTAGCTAGGGATGCTTCACTCTGGAGAAGTGGACTGTGAAAAGCAGGAGACCTGCAGGGTGCTCCACCTACCCGGTGAGTTGGGCTCATGAGATGGGTGCTCCAGCCTCTGGATCTTGTCCCATCTCCACACTTGCTGCATTTGGAAATAGAGCTTGGTGATTTGCACTGGCCATGCAACAGGACCCTGCAGCAGGAGCAGTGTTGCTGTGGATAGTCATTCACATCCAGGCTTACAGGACAGCGCTCTCCTCCTGCGGGGACTGCTGTTGTCTGTCAGCCGAAAACAGCTGCATTAGTACACTTAACAAACACTATCTCCCGCCACGGCAATCCCTCTCTTAAGAAAACTAGGAAATATAAAGGCTAAACTCTCATGATCATGGCACGTCATGGGCCTCCCACAGCAGCACGGTGTGAGGAAGCTGAAGGTCTGCAGCTGACAAATGCAGTACTGCAGCCGGGTGCTAGCTGCACTGGGAAATCCCCATCACCCTCCACTGCCAGGACCTCTGCAGCAGGAGGGACAGCGGGGAAGGAGTCCAGCAGCTCTGAGGAACGTTGTGCTGGCCAGCCTGGGCCCTGAGCCCCTGCGCAGGACACTGGCAGCGATGCTGGAAGGAGCAGCCCAGGTTTTTGTGGACGTGGAGCAAGGGAGCTACAGGCTCAACAGCAACAGTGGAGTCACAGAGCCTGGTACAGATGCTTCAAGCAATGCTCCATGCAGAGCCGGGGTTAGCAGGCCTGGCTACAGGCACAGTGTAGAGAAATATCTTGCCCAGCCTTGCTTTTTGCTTACACACAGGCAATATTGTGCAAGTGCACAGCCTGTGTTTGAGTTGTGACTTCTGAAATTCAAGCTGTTGCATGGTCTGTTGTGGTAGATGCCCCCCTGGATGGCCTTGAGGCTGCAGGACAGTGACCGCACAACGGGGAGGGGTGGAATGGAAAGAGGCAGAGCAGTCCTTGGAAGTGGAGCGTCGCTACCGGCTTGTGGTGAGGGGGAAAGCAGCCCCACACACCCTCAGACAGGACCCCTGCTCAGACTGAGCCCAGGCCACAGTGATGGGAGACTCACCGCTTGCCGAACTGATCCGCTCCAGCAAAAACACCGTTCTCATTAGAAAGTGTTGTTCTGCAGTTTTTTGGTGTGTAAAATGCATGTCTTTTGCTTCAAGTCAAACTGACTGCTTCTGGTCCATGCCAACAGGAGATAAGGAGAACAAGATACTCCTCTCGACAGCAGCCTTTTTTTACAAGTTTGCAAGTTAAGATGCATCTCATGCTCAATTAAATGAAAGAACTACACTTCTAGACTTTTCTTTTGCTTTCCACTGGATCGTCTCCAACTGATGCACTCGTTTCTGCAAACAGTGCACAAGATTGGACCCCAGCCACTGGAGGCCTAACCAGTACTGCAAGGGGCAGAAGAATTTCTTCACATGCCCTCCATGTGACATGTCTGTTTATACATACCACTAATATTAGCTTTTTCGCAAGAGGATGACTTTGTGGACTTGAGTTCAGTTTGTGATTCACCATAACCTCTAGTTCTTTTCTGCAGCATTGCTGCATCGTCACTGTGCTGTGCTCATTGTTCCCGTGATTATTTATTTATGTGGGACAGTCAATAAATCTGGCTCTAATGGTCAGCAGTGACTGTGCTGCAGCTCCCAGCTGCCTCACACTGGAGAAATATGAGGCAGCTCATGACTCCCTCCTTCCACTTCATGCTCTGGGTTCCCAGGGAGGGCACTGAACCAGGTTACAACTCTGGCCCACAGCAAGCCAGGGCAGGCCCTTCTCTCAGGAGCAGCTGGAAACAGAAGAGCCGAAAAGAAAAAAAAAGGGAAAAAAGAAAATGAGATGCCAAGGCAGAGGCAAGCTCACCCTGTCCTTCCTGTTGCTTTCTTCTGTTGACTGCTACTGTTGCAGTGATAATAGCTAATATGAAGCTAACCAACCTCAGCTAGTACATCAGCTATGATAATTTAGAGCACAAACAAAGCATTTTGTTAAGAACTCTTGTGAACTGATCTAAATATAGCAACTGAAGCAGGACCTTGGCTCTATTCTACAATATCTTAAAGATTATATCTCACTTCTTATCAGCAAATGCTCTAGTGGAGCACCTAATGCATCACAAAGTGAGCAGCAGCATTTTCCAGGTTTATGTCTTACTTTGAACAAGCAATTCCAGCAATTCCAGTAATTCTATCTTGGCCTCAGCTTACAGGATGATCAAAAGCAACACTCTGCACAAAGAACACTGTTGTTTCCTATCTTACTGTTACTCAGGCTTATTTAACTTGATTGTTTGTGTTCTTTCCATGTCCACTCAGTTAAAAGCAAAATGTCATTGCTGCAAATCCTCAACTTACACAAAGGATTGCTGCAGCTTTTAAGCTCACCCTGTGCATGCCAACAAGGCACCTTTGGTTCTGACGCAGTAACATGAATGATGCCACAGGCATACGCTAAAAGGCAACAGTCTCACTGCTGCAGCACTGAGGTGCAGCAGTGTCTGCAGGGTCCCCATTCAAGCTTCCCTATAGTTTCCTCATTTCCTAACTTCATCACAAAACTCCTGTCCCCTCTAGCTGAATTCAGTTTAACATGGAGTTTTGTTTATTTGATATTTTTTTTGTTTTGTTTCATTTTTTTGGGGGTAGGAAATGGGGGATGGGGGAGACGGTTGCTTCTCCCTTGTGCCAAAGCTAGGTGAGCGTGCCAATCTTTGCCTCTTTGCCCTTCACGGAAAAGAGACTGGGGAGATGAGTTCCCCATTGGGCTGAGGCTGCTGATTGACTACAGGACAGTCAGTTTGCTCCTGAAAGGCATGAAACAATCTCACTATTGCCACCTGCTCCCAAAAGGTGTGAAGGAATCTCACTATTGCCACCAAACTTACAGATGGATGGAGTGTATTTCTGTACCTCAGTAACAAAGTTGGACTACTGGGGCTACTCTTCATACTCACTGTGTAATCCCGCTTCCCTAAAAGTCTATTTCCATAAATCACGCAGCCGGCTGAAAGACGAGGGCTGGACTCAGCAGCCTCCCTGGGCGGGCAGCAGCAGCTCACACCGGGCTGTGGGATATCATTGTTCATGGGAATGGAGCAGGCAGCAAAAAGGTCTTGTCCTGCTGTTGGAGGCACCCTCCAGCAAACAGACATAGAAGAAGTCTACAGGGTTCTGTAATGATAAATATAACGTAACACAGACAAAGAAAATAACCTGAGCGTGACTTATGCAGTACGGAACCGAGAGCTGGTGGCTGACAAGTTGAGAGGCTCTGGAGCGATGAGCTCCATGTGCTGGGGCAGCCAGGGGAGCACCAAGCTGCCTTGCGGATCTCCCATTCACTAGAATCCACATCACAGAATAGGCAGCACCCCTGGAAAGCAGTGAGGGATGAGCAGCAGCTAAACACAAGAAAATACTTCCTTGCACGACAGGTCCCGAACTCCGAGACCTCTTTGCCACAGGTGCCCCTAACTGACAGACGGACGGAACCAGTGAGCACCGAAGGGGAGCGGCAAGCTCAGGGGCAGGAGCCGCGCGGAGGTGCCCGAGGGAGCGGGCGCCAGGGACGGCGGTGGCCCCGCCGCCGCCGAGCAGCCCGCGCCCTGCGGGGAGCGCCGCACCTGGGCCGG
>JAWLRI010000897.1:2449177-2477122 GCA_034781795.1 Crypturellus tataupa | reverse complement strand
CCGCGGGCTGAAGCAGCAGCCGGCGCCGGCCCGCGAGCAGCGAGGCGAGCGCCGCGGCAGCGCGGGGCGGGCGAAGCTGCCGGCCCGTCCTGCCCGCACCCCAGGGCGTCAGGTACGTGGGGCGCGCTGCTCCTGACGCGCGTCTGCACCGCTGGCCAGCGCACGCAGCCCCAGCGGCTGCCGATCAGGCGGCTCTCGCGGCAGGAAGGACTTTGTGCTTGGGGTAACCCGCACAAGCCCCTCCAGGTGCTCTCCCCTCTGCCCCTGCCTGCGGGAGGTGCCATCTCCCGCAGAGAGGGCCCGCTGCTGGCAAGACACCTTCCAGGGTGAGGCAGGAATTAATTCATTCAGTTAATGAGTATATATAATACTCATTAGAAATAATCAGTATTAGATAAACACAGGAGGGATCAGATGTGCATTTTTCTTCTCACCCTTGCATTTTTGAATGAAATTTCCTAGGATGAACACCCGCCCAGCCTGATCTGTGACCTAATGCCTTTGTTTCAAGGGGGCTTGAGGATGGCATATTTCTGTATGAAACGGTCTCATACTGTTTACAGCAGTCTTGCTTGAATAGACTTCCAGCATTGGACTAATCAGACAAGGGCTGTATGAGCTCAGAACTGAAAACAGGTGGGGTAGGCAGAAGAACATTCTTCTCAAAATACATTTTCAGTGTACAAGTTGAAGGAAGGAGATGCTGCTCCTGTACAGCTTATACATGACTAAAGGCAAAATTAACTTTCAAAAAGGTTCCAAGTTTTTTTTACTTTTATAGAAAAAAAAAAAAAAGTAGTCCCAAAAGCCCAGCTCAGAATGAGTATCATCTCTGAGCAACAGCCCTTTTTTCATTCAGTGTCCATAGATAGATGGAACAATTGCTGGCCTCACAGACCAGTCCTCTGCATAAAAACAAAAACAAAATAAAACAAAACAAAACAAACAACAACAAAAAAAAAAACAACAAAAAAAAACCTATTAAAAAGTACGCTTTCACAGACAGTAGTGCCTAAAATAAATCTTTGTGATTGCAGAAGCTTTGGAATACTGATTGGAAGTAGAGATATAAAGGTATAAGAAATACTCTTAACAGTTAATACTCCTGGTACTTCTGGCTGTGTTTGATTTCTCCTCCTCAGGAGCCACTAAGCTATTCCAGAGAGCAGCAGCACCCTTCGGAGCAGCCTGCTGTCCGGGTTCCTCGGGCAGGGAACGGAAAGCTGCCCCCTGCTCGGAGCCGCTGAAGGCCACGGCCCCAGTGTCTGCAGGCAGCTCGCGCAGGGAAGGCGGCGGCGGAAGCAGCCGCACAGATTCCGTGAAGATGCTCCCGAGCGGGGCTGTGGCTCAGCGCATCTGTGCGTGAGGGGCTGTATCACACACTCCCTCCAGCGCAGTAACAGAACCAGAATATAGAGTTAGATGAAAGTAAAAATCTTTATTGCTAAGTCAGCTGAAAACTTGATGCAAAAATATTCTTCCTTCCTGAACTGTTCTGTACATCTGAATAAAGAATTGATGGAATAGTGTTTTCCTGCAATCTTGCACCACTTGCCTCTCCAAAGCACCGCACAGGCAAGCTACAGTGCTGAAGGTGCATCCATTAAATGCCTTACTCCCATGTACAGTGAAAAGGGGGATTATCACAGGTTCATGCTACAGTGGAATATATAAAATGGTCTCCATTTTACAACAAAAAAAAAAGCACAAAGAAAGATTATTTTATGAAGAACAGATGTGCTACAATTTTTGTTTATCATGCTCTGGGCTCAGGTGAGTCAAGAAAAAGAAAAGGTAATATTTAAAAATTAAAAAAGGTAACCAACCACTGTGAGTCTTCAGATGGCAAGAGAATCACACACAATGACCACACAAAACCAAAGAGGTGAACCTACTGCCTGAAGAAGGCCCTTTGGCAAGTGACATGAAAGACACCACAGCTAGAAAGAATTCAAAACCTCCTGAAGTCCAAGGCCTTCAGTGCGGCCCCAGTGTTCTGTGTCGCAGGATTGCGGCCACAAAGCCATCTTACCCGAGAAAAGGAAATACTTGCTGCAGCCTTGAAAATTTTACCCTTCTCTCTAGTTGAGCAGTCGGATGAAATTCCAGACATCGACAGTGCTGCCTCCACCTGGCCTGTTCCATGTGCTGGGAGCAATGTGGAAGCCATCCTTTATTCTTAGCACTCTTATCAACCATTCCTCACTGAATAGATCCTGTTTTAATTCCTTTTGCTGAAGCCTTACTGGAAAGGACAGAGCAGACAGGTCAGTGCCTCCACAGTGTCTGTTCTTGGCGACCAGGCTCACTGGCAGGGCTAAAACTATGGAATAGGTGGATGAACTCTAACCCACCAGCTAAACCTGACTGCGGCCCTGGAGTGCTGCAGGCCTGGCACTGCCGTCAGCAGGGGTACGAGGGCACCTGATGACCCCAAGCTAAGAATCCCTCTCCAGCACTAAGTTCATTGATCCTGATAATTATTGAAAGGGATGGTCTCAGTGCTGTGGTTCTGGAAAGATGGAAGAATCTGTGCACAATCACATATAAAATTTGGAAAAGAGACTGGAAAAAGAATAGTAGTAAGGGAAGTGGGTTAACACTTTCTATTCCATTCTGTGAGCCCATCTCTAGACTTGCCCACTTGCACCTGTTCCACATATAGCAGCGTTCCTAAGGAGTTTGAAATACAAAGTGATGTTAATAGGTAGGATGAGGAAGACAAGGAAGGAAGCCTCCTGCCTCTAGGGAAGTAGAGAAAACATAAGGCATCAGGAAGATGCTCAGACTGTGCTGTGGAGTCAGACAAGTGGTTCATAACATTAGTATAGAGAAACCAGAGGAAGCTATGGATTCTACCTAGTGTTTGAGAGAACAAGTAATTTCTGCCAGTTCATATCCACAGAAAATAGCAGCTGGTTGTACTAACCTTCCTTTCTCCTTCAATCTCCCAAGCAGTACTGGAGAAAAGGCCAAGTCATTTGCCGCTCCCATAAGGGGGGGCAGCTCAGCCTTCTTGCATGCTCCAAGATGGACCTTTCCATTTTGCTTAATCCCATCCTTTTCCCTCTGAGGTGAGCAGAGCCATTCACAACAAAGTTCCTGCAGTGCTACTGGTTCAGACTGGCACTGCCCCTCTGGATTACCACATCTGGGCAAGAAAAATGCACCTGTATTAGCATGTGCCATTCTCCTAGTGCAAAGTTTGTCAGTCCTATGCAGAAAAAGGAGCACATCTGCATCAGCTTCACACGGAACAGAAGCTAGTTTGCAGCCCTGTTGTAAGGTTTCAGAAACTGATGGGTGAGCAGAGATTTTTTTGATAATTTTATCACCAGTGAAATAATTAAAACTATCAAACATACTGGGATGACCCTTTTCTGCATAAAGAGAGCCTGAAAGAAATTTTATTTTTAGATTTTATACCTTTTTCTGAAGTTGGTTCCTGAGGACTCAAAATGCTGCTGCTGCTGTTATGGTTCTAAGAAAAAGCCTTTTCCCAGTTTCCAAATGAAATGCATGTTTAAAAGCAATCAAAACTCAAGTGGATTTAAATTTTGAAGGAAGTTTGGATGTGTTATCTTATGATTATATGGTGACTAGCAGAAGGTATATCCTAAGAAGTTGTTCTCTTCTGCATGGTAAAAATACACTTTTTTTTTCCCCCTGACTGAAAAGAAATTCAAGGAGCTCTGAAATCTGAGTAAAACTGTGTTAGATTCTGTGACAAAATCTACATTGTCAGTATCCAACAAGTTGTCTACATTGCATTTCTTTTTGAGCAAGGTCTGAATTTCATCCAAAATATACATCTCAAATCCTTCATATCTCTTGAGGGAAAAAAACCAACCAACCAACCAACCAACCAAACAAACAAACAAACAAAAAAAAAAAAAAAAAAAAAACCAACCCCCTCCCCCCTCAAACATTTTTTTTTTCATAAATATAATTAATAAAGAAAAGGCACTAACTCATGTTACAGTCAGGGTTATTACACCACTGACGTGGCTGGGGCAGCTGCTGTCCAGCTCTGCCAGCTAAGACAGACACCTGCACACTACAACAGTGGTTTCTTCACAATGCTCTTCTGAAAATGAATTGATGGCCTATGTCAAAAACCTTAAAAGGCATCACAACGCATCTGCTGAGCGGGCACTGGCCAGTTCATTATCAGTGAAACTGTTTTAAATACTCCCTTGCTGATGAAGATGTGCTTATAAAATGCTGATAAAGATGTTCTTAAGGTGAAAACAAGATCTATTTTCTCCTTTTGCATTGAAAACTAAGTGGGAACAAGTATACTTTCACCTTATTTGGTACCAATTTCGGCATGTACCGCAAAAGGCAGACGATCACTGTTTTACAAAATGACTCCTGCTTTCAAAAGTAAGCAGAGATGCTGTGGCTGAAGAGGAATGTTGGTGGAACAGACCACTGTGCTTCTCCAGCCCATGAGGGGCAGCCCAGGTGCTTGCGAGCCTGAGACCAGCACACACCACTGCTCACATCTGTGTTTCTTCTAGAATGAGTAGCTCACCAGAAAGAGCATGAGCTCTCGGTTTCATCCTGTGTCTTTTCGATATAGAACCATGACTAATCCATGATGGGGGTGACCAAGCTGCTGGGATGGGTCTGAGCCCTGCAGCTGTAAGCACTATCTCAATCAACAAGACCACTGCTGAGCTCTCCTGTGCTCCATGTAAAGCATCCACTGGTATCCACTTACAACCAGCTGTATTTCCTCATCCAGCTTCAGCTGACACCCTCACTCTTCCCTGCACCAGTGCTCATCGGCAGAGCACTGATAACCTGAGTCCTCTAGGGCCCTAACAATATCCACTGGGAAAATGCCCCCACATCCGCTGCGGACAGGGGCACTGGAGCCCTCTCTCCCCTGGCCCTAAGTAATAAAGTGCTGGGCTGACGGGAAGGAGAACAGCCTGAGTGCAATCAATGAAAGTGCTTGCAATGCAAGTAGGAAACCATTCTTGGGTCAGCTTCATCACAACTGGCTGTATTCTTTCAAGAAAAAGTCAGGTGCTGTCATGGGGCTGGGTCAGGAATATTCACATGATTTCAAGTGCTACTTGTGCCCTTTAGCAGCCTCTTTGTCCCCACACAGATGCCAGCCCCTCATCTGCAGGGCTGGCAGAGCCTTGGGGGGAAGGAGTTGCTGGCAGGTGGTGGGACACCTGTCTTCCTCCTAGCACTTGCCCAATTACCAGGCAGTCCCTTGCAGAGCTCAGCTGCTCCTCTGCATGCTCAGAACAGCTGAGGCTCCACAGTGACAAGCCGACAGCCCAGACCTTAGCACTCCCAAATCTTCTACTTCCACTAAGGAAGCATGTGCCTGTACAGCTGCCTGTACTCCTTAGAGATCCCAGTTCCCCTTGGAGGGCAAGACCACCCTTATGGGGCAGGGCTTCCTGGGACAGACAGTGTGTGAGCAGTACTTGCAGGGTTACAAAGCTGTATCGAACTCCTCTGGCAGAGTCACTGCAGGCTCCTCTTTCTGACCCTGATCTGCTCCATTCTCCTGGTGTTGTTTCATTTGTTCCTTCACTTCCTCCTCCAGATCAGGTGGCACCACAAGCTGATCCTCTGGCTCCAACTGGGATGGAGCAGCAAAATACCCAGTTTTCTTCTTGGGTGCCTCTGTAGCTACTTCAATGAGGTCAAGGCTCTCCTCCAAAGGCACTATGGAGCCATTGGAGAGCTTCTTTCCATAGAGACAGCACGTGGAAGGTGATTTCTGCAGTTCACATTTCTCCTTCACTCCTGTCTGCACAGTGTTGCTGTTTACACTGTTCTGGCTTTGAATTGTGAGGACAAGTCCATCAGAATCATCGTCTGGCACTGCAGCAGAGGAGCTGTACCCTGCAGCAGTAGGTTCAAATTCCAGCCCCTTTCCTTTACAACAGTGGATGTCGACCTCCACCTCCACTTTACTGCCATTTGTCATGACACCTTCCACAGGCTGCTCATCATCACTGTCCAGCCCATTGTCAGACTGATTACTAGAGAAGGTGGCACAGGAAGGTTGGCGCTGAAAGATGCTTGAAGGGGGTACAGGATGGAGGCTGCACCGTCGCTCCTGTCGTGGCAGCAAGCTGCCCTCAAGACCGGCAGCATTGTGTTCATCTGAAGCAGTAGAGCCCACCTCGCTGCTAACTTCAGAGGCAGATAATTCACTGCTGAACTCTGAAGCAATTCCACTGCTAGAGGAAGGTGTGGCTAGTTTGGTGGTGGTTGAACTAAATCCCCCAGGGCCCGGCAGGGTGAGTCCCTGCATCTCGCAAGTGCAGCTGTCCTCACTGATGTTCAGGCACACGACCATCGCCCCTACATTGTCCTGGCAACCATAGCTCTGGGCTAAAGTGCAGAGTTTCTTTGCAGCAGCTAGTGGGTCATGGAGGTGGCGCACAGCTGAGACAGCCTCTGCATAGGAAAGGTATTCCCAGAGAGCTTTGTTCCCCAGAAGTAGCAGCTCATCTTGTACAGTCAGTGGGATGGAACTGACATGTGGCTTGGGCAGGATCCAGGGATGCAGGTATGTGCAGCCCAGCATTCGAGTACAGCAAGTCACACCATTAACCTTGTTGTCCTGCAAACAAAGAGTAACGAAGCAGGAGCATTAGGCCTAGCAATAGATCATTCTGAGAGCAGTCTTTCCCTTGGCCACATACTGGTTTGGAGCCCTTGGGACAGCTAAGTCTGTGCTGCATTGGCTTAAGTCAGCCACAGTCTAAGGGATCAAGATCCAGGTAGTGCAGATGTTCATACTACCTACCATCCACTGCTGTCAGTAACAAAGTATTGCCAAACACAGGTTTTTGCTGCATTCTAAATAGGGCACATAGTGAATCTTTTGAAATGTGCAGCTGAAATATGTGCTGCACACTAGCCAGAGAATCTCATAACTCTTGAATAAAACTTTTTTTTTCTCTTTGAGAGAGATTATAACTTTCCACTTTTTCATTACAAGGCAGATTATTTTAGCATTAGATAGTTTCTGTGCATTTACTGAACTATTTCCAACTTTGTTAACATGAATTCTAAAGTATGGATGTTATAGCCTGAGGAAGAAAACAAGCTGTGATTGCACTATTGCTGTATCATGGAAGTATTACTTACCCACCAGATAGTCCTTTGGCTCCAGTAAAAATCTTCAATTTCCTGTACTCAAAATTACCAACAGAGCCCTCAGATCTCTTTTCTAGGTCAGCGCATAGAGAGTGTTTTTGTCTGTTCAACTTATTTAACTTCTTGCATGTTAAGTATTTAAGGGCATGGGCCAATCCAGAATAAAGCTCAGGGTTGACTCATACAGATCAGTGTTTACAACTTCAAAGTCTGTACTTTCAACATGTTAAATGTTGCTGATAATTATTATAAAAAAGCAGCAGAGAACACATGCAGAGAACTCTCCTTTGACAATTATTTCATTTGCAAGGTATTTTTTCAGAATCTACCGATCACCTATTTTTTAAAACAGTTGATTTAAATTGATTCCACAAATATTTTTGTTAGAATGTCAGTGGAAGATAATGCCTCACAGAGCTATAACACATTAAGAGATTATCCGTGTCAGATTTTAACTGCCCCTTTATCAAACAAATCTGACACTTTTAAGAGACCCTTTGTACATAAAACTAATACAACTGGCACCGATTTCTCAGTTTTTTACTGACTGTACTCTGGATGAAGGCTGACAGTGACCAAATAAGCACCAACAAAGGGCTCTACAAATTACTATCACATCTTTTCTTTGGCATATACCAGCTATTTTCCAGTTCTTTGGAACTTTCTCACTCTATTTTTTTTTTTTTTCAATTAGCCTTGAGAGATTTCTCCAGAAATGATTTTATTTTTTTTGCAGAAAGACACTAAATATACCTGCCTTTTCTGCATTAAAATTTCCATGGGTAGTATATTCAATATCTATGTTTTGCATGTGTCAAGAGCCACTAATCCTCTACCTTACTGAGGAAACCATGGAAGAACTCAATGGAAATTTTCTTAATCATGCTTTGCAAGAGGCACTAAAAATGGGCTAAATATTTCATGGTTTTGAGACAAGATGATATTCCAGACCCTGATCTGTTGCTTAGCATGGCTCTTCTCCACACTCACCCAAGTCTTGCTCTGTATCACATACTTCCCGCTCCTCTAGCCTCACACCTAATTTCTTTCTCTCTCCACTTCCTCCCTAAACCATCCTTTTTGTCCCATATCTATCATTCTCAGGCCCTGATAGGTGTTTTAGCAAGAGAAGCAGGGTAAGAAGCAAGACAAGTTATGCCAATCTCTATGTCGTACTCTCCCCTGCTGGGCAGCCAACAGACCTCAGCATGGCACGTACTTAAATCAAGCTTTTACTGTAGGGTAGAGGCTGAAGTTAAGAAGGTCCAAACCAACCTCTGTTATAATGGCTTTTTGCTCTTTGACTCTCTTGACTTCTTCTGAACAATGTTCAAGACTGAAGACCTTAGAGAGGGGCAGTGGTTTTCCACTTCGGCACAGAACTGCTTGGCATGTCCCCACGTTGGCCACCGTCAAAGAAAAATTGCTGGCTGGATCTGCCACATCATGACGAATATAGCAAAGGACAGCAGAGCAGCCCAATTTTTGCCCAGCCATGCCCAGTTTCCTGTTGGAGGAAAAAGATGTAGAAAGGCTCCATATCCCAACAAGTGGCATTCTGGAGTGCACATTAACTGACGCACCCATGAAGGTCCCACTGGGACCAGCTTGCTCACTGTCCTACCTGTGGGAGACCAAGAAGGTGTTGGACATGAACATCACGTCTGACTGCTGTACTTCCTCCAGAAGCACATCGGCCATGGTGCACTGCAGCAGGCGTGGCAACTCCTCATTCTTGTCACCATCAAACATGCCATACACAGCCTCTACCCCCTCTGCAAAGCTCCCCAAAGCCAGGGATGACACGCACAGCCTGTCAGAAAAGCGTACAGGCAAAGTTAAGCTATCTCAAAAGGTTACATGGTCCTCTGCAACAGCCACGAGGCACCTTCCTCCAAGTTCTCTTCTCACAGCGCAGCAAAGCTACTGTTCCTTTGCCCCCTGCTCCAAAAGATGTAGAGCTTCTGGTTACTGCTGGGACTCCTGGACTCTCATTGTTCACACTGGGGAGAGGGCAATGGGCACAGCCTGCAAGCAAGAGCAAAAGCATCTCGCTAGGGTGAGAAACAAAGCCCAAGCATCCCAGGATAAGCATGAGAAATGAGGGTGTAGACAACAGAGAGATCTGAGTTACTGAGAAAGACATCCAGGGAGACAGTGGGAGGGATGAGCCCTCCAGTGAAGCAAGTCTACTTGGGCACTAGCAATGAGCACACCTTAGCACTGAAGACACTGAAGTGTCAGGATTCAGACGACCACAATACTCACTTATTCCTTTGGCCTGCCATCTCAGCTACTCCATGACTCCAGAAGGTAGAAGTCAATCCTGTGTCTGTTGTGAGGGAGGGCTTAGCATCAATCTTCAGTGTGGTAATGTGACTATGGACAGAGAAGGAAAGTCATTCTCTCCTAAATGCAACCAACCAGCTTATGGCCAAAAGACCACATACAGTGTGGAGTTTTAGAGAAAAGCCTGTAGAAAAAAAGTTCACTGAGAAAAACAGATAAAGGACTTGGCCTTCTAGAGATATCTGGTGGCTTATGCCACAGACAGCAAGGAGAACCTCATGACCTAAGAAGTTTTCTGCTTGCTCTGCTGATTATAGACTCAGCCTTTGTCCTTGCTACAGGATAGAAACCTTCAGCTGCCTTAGGCAAGGATCATTATAACTTTCTGCAGTACTGCAATACACCTGATGGTATCCCATTTCTGCTCCTCACAGGGAGAGTGTTACCCTTCCTTGTGCAATTCACTACAGGCCTCGCATCTGAATAGCTCACCTGAAGATGTCCAATGTCTTGTGTTCTAACACCAGATTTGTGTTTCCGGTCAGGTCCAACTCTTGCAAGGTACTGGGCAGTGCCTCAGGAATCAGGATTTCAGTTAATTCATTGCAGCTTAAGTCTACAAACTGCAGTATCAGAAAAGCACAATCAGAAAAAAGAATCAATTCTCTTTCCTTGTGGGGTCACTCTTGTGCTCCTTCCTAACATTACATGTTCCTTACCTCTGTAGACTAACTCTGAGATCCTTCCCCCTAGACCCTGTTATCCTTGCCTCCTCCCTGGAGGCTCCCTTGCTACTTTTTTTGTCCACCACTCACCACTTCTCACAAAGAGGCCATGAAAAACAGGGCTGACCTATCAGTAGAAGAGTAACTTAGAAGCAGAAAATATCTATAAACTGCAATAACCAGAATCCCAATACTGAAAGATTTTGTCTTAATATAGATAATAAAAGGCCTATATATACACACACATTCTAGCCATTAGCACTCCCTATTGCCTGAAATGATACTGAGACAAGAATAAAGAAGAAAGAGTTGAATCATCCTTGTTCAGCTAAGAGAAGTGAGAGATTTAGAACATATATTCTGTACCCTCAGGCAGATAAGCAAAATGTGGGTATCTCTACTTACTCTCCTATTCGTTACTTTTCATTCTCTCAGCCCAATCTCATTCTGATACCTCTTTACTCTCTCTATAACAATACCTGAATATGAGGTAAATGCAGGATCTCCGGAAAGATGCTGATTTCATTGGAGTGTGCAATAAGTGTATTAAGTAGCTTGCAGTTTGCCACTGTTGTGGGAATTGTTTTCAGCTTGTTGCCACTGAGATTCAGCTCTTCCAAGCACTCCAGCTTACTCAGTTTGCTGAAAGAGAAACAAAAGTATACCATAATACCTTAGAGTAGAATTTGTCACCTTAGGAATCTGCACATACAGTATCTACAGACACTGTCCTTTACCAGCTACACTTCTGATGCATTAACAGGAGGCAGCAAGTCCAAAGGAATGGTACAAGATCTGGGGGTCCCCAGATGCCTGACTTGGATTTATACAACAGACTTTGACTCCTACAGCACTAAAGCAGAGGGTTATGAGACACTTGTGTTTGAAAACTTGTAGGACAAACTCTATGAGGTAGCTTTCAAAGTAATAGCCCAGAGATCTTCAGCCTATTAGTGAAACCACTTAAAATTATGAAAACTAGAAAACCTCAGATGACTGGAAAAAGCTAAGATGTATAAATGCACTTTGTAGGAATAAGCAGATTTATCTAGAAGTGGTTGCTTAGCCTAGAAACAGGTCAAGGCAGAATCATTGGTTGTCAATAGATGCAGTCATTACCAGATCAATTGTGCTGACATAGTTAATGATAAAAAAAACCAAACTTATACTTTTGTATTACTGTAAAGGAAATTCTTCTTTTAGGAGACTAAAAATTCAGCTGATACAGAAGTCCACCAGTATAGCACTAGTGCTCTACTATATTCTGGAGAACAAAGACATTCGATTCCCCAAACTGTATTGTGGAGGACACTGAAAAGTAAATGTGAATTAAGTATCAACATTCAGTGAAATTCCTTCTAATAGGGTCTCTGCAAAAACATTTATCTGATTCACTTACAGTCAGTAGATTAATGATTAATAATAAAAACATACACATTCACAAAACAATACCTAGTAAAATTTGCAGGTAAAATCTGGTGAAATCACAGTTTCAATACACAGTAATATTAACTACTTGGTAACTTTAATACCACATGACTTAAATTAACAAAATCGTGAACCTACTATATGAATGAACGGATGAAACTATATAACTTGTGTACAGACAAGTCTGGATGATGGCCTTCTAGCCTTGCAATGTAAGACCATTAAAAGCAAGTAACTGCGTCTCAGCAAGCTGCATGCCAATAATTTTGAAGGTGCCAGAAATACTGCCACGACTCCCTGCCGAACACTCTCACCAACTGCTAGAAGGACAGGAACCAAGCAATGCAAGCAGCATTACCCTGAACCTATCACCCCAGCAATACGATGTCCCTTACCGTGCCTCCGGGAACAGCAGGTTTTCATCATCAAGCTACAGGGATTGCATCAAGTTTTGATACTGATCCAGGCACAATGAAATTAAGGCAGCCATGCCTGGCTAGTAAGCACCATCTCCTCCACCAGCCTTATGTATTTACCTTGCAGGGAAGGTCTGTAGATTGTTGTTTGCCAGATGAAGGATCCGTAGGTTCTGGTGTCCCGCCAAGACAGGGATGCATTGATCTGTGAGGTTATTATTGGTCAAGTAAAGCAGCTGCAGCATGCTCAGACTCTCCTCCCCTGTACACGCAGAGGGCAAGGACTCCAGGCTATTTGCAGATGCATTCAGGTACCTGAGGCTAACCATAGCAAGGGCAAAAAAACACCAGACTTCTCATCATCTAAACCACTCTAAATAACAGTAGGAAGAGCTATACAAATACCTACAGTGACAGAGCAACAGTATTAGGCAGGAAGTCAGGCAATACAGTGTGATACTCAGATTTATCAGTCTTTACTCACAGTAAGATTTTTCAGTCTACAAATGACTTATTAGCTATACAGCACTACAGATGCACACATTTTACAATAAGCAGTGAGTACTGAAGAGCTTGATTGCTGAGCCTGTGAGAGGGTGGGTAATACTGGGGGAAGCAGAATACATAAGCTCCTCACAGTCTCTTAGGAAGGGATGACTCATGTATGAATAGGTAAGAATTTAAGAGGGGTTGTTTGTTCAAGTAAATGCGACTCTTGCTATTCTCTGAGACTTGACGTACCTTCCACTGTAATCGGGAATCTGTATGGCTTCTTTTTTGCACCTGAATTTGTACATTGGTTTAAAGACAGAGCTCTCCAGATAGTAAAATGGTATTAAAAGCAGCTGCAACAAACTAATTCCCTGTTTTTCTGTTTTCCCATTACTAATCAGTACCACGGACTGATTCCTCAAATCAGCTTGATGACTTTTCTCATGGAACCTGAATTACCTCCTCATAAAGTGCATGTCTCATTACCTCTTATGTAACTGGCAATAAAGCCTACAGCACCCCACAAGGACAGTCACGTAGATGCCACTATCAGCCTGCATAGCTCCAAAGGTAAGGCAGATAGAAGACAACATGCTACTGTCACTCACTTCAGAGCCTTAAGAAAGAGTGTCTCAGGGAGTTTAGTCACCAGGTTGTGCTGAAGGTCCAGCATCTCCAGTGGAATGTGTTCTTGCAGAGGTGGAAGGGCCTGCAGATGATTGTGCCCCACCATCAACTTCCGAAGGCTCAGACTGCTGAGGATCCTAGAAAGACAAAAGGTTTACAACACCAGCTTGGTTTACTCCTTAAAAAAAAAAAAAATACTAGTGATAGGGTGAAAGGCAACAAGAATAAAAGTTCCATGTGAACATAAGGAAACTTTTTCTACTGTGAAGATGACAGGGTACTGGAACAAGTTGCCTAGAGGTTGCAAAGTCTCCACCCTCAGAGATATTCAAAAGCTGTCTATACAGGGTCCTGGGTAATATGCTCTAAGTGACCCTCACTGCGGATGATCTCCAGAAGTCCCTTCCAACTGTAACTGTTCTGTGATCCCTCTGCATGGATTTTTTTTTAATGTTCTCATCTCATCCTTGCTACATCTTTTTATTGCTTTTGAGGTATACAGACTTGCCTTTAAGAGGCATTAAAATACTGCTGCAAAAATGTCTTCCTAAGCCTGCTGCTTTAACTCTTCCAACCACTCTCTGTATTTCTTCATTGCAATCCACCTCTAAATTCAATTTCAGTATAGCTTACCCTACAAATTACCTCTCATTCTTTGCAACCACACCAAGCATACTTGTTAGGCTAAGAATAGCTGTGCTTTGCTTCTCCCTGATAACTCCGATAAAATTTCTCTTGGATAAATTGTTATAATTATCTGCAAAATTCTGTTACTTCTCGGCTCCCCTTTACTACATTTCTGCAAAAACTGGGAGGAAAGTAGAGAGAAAGATCGTGGCTGACACTGTTGTGAAAGCAGCCTTTAAGAGCAGCTGTATCACGTCTGTGATCACTTCTGTGATCAAGGATGATAGACGAAACCACTCTAGGAAATGCAAGGCGCATTAGGATCTCATTTATGACTAGTATTCACACACATTATCATAATGCAAATAAAGATAATTCAAAGCAGTATGCTCCAGTTCAGCAGCAAACTGTTGTAGCAGAAGCCAACAGCATAGGATGAAATTATCTGGTGCCTCTTATATAAGAAGAAGATTCAGAAGCCGGTTCTTTTCAACTTTTGAATATAGAGTATTTTGGACACTTTGCAATAGAAAGAGTAAGTTGATTTGGTCTCTGTACAAGGAGTAAAACAAGTGACTTAGCACTGCTTCGCCATCCCCACTCAGCTTCCATGGAATAAAGCTCAGCTCTGTAAAAAAGGTTTGCTGACCTTGATGGGAGTTCCGTGAGGACATTAGAGCTCACATCCAAAACTTCCAGCTTCTTTGCTTCACAGACCCAGTCTGGGACACACTGCAGCTGATTGCTGAGAACAGAAATGAGGAAAGGCTAAATATGACCACTCTGTATGGAATATATCCTCTTGGAACACTGCACGGCGCTAATGACAGTCAAACCAAAGTCAACAGGGAGGAAACGCACAACAATCTGAGCCTGACACATGGGATTTATCTCATGTTTGTTTCTATTGATCTCAACGCTTTCAAAAGCTTAAAGGCTCAAAAAAGGATGCAATAAGTAGGAAAGTAGTTTGGATATTTGCTTAATATTCTGTAGTGTAAAGTCACTTACCGGGAGAGTTCCAGACATGTCAGTTGACCAGGAACTGGATAAACACTGACAGCTGTCAGACCTGTTGAAATAAAGCAAATAATTATTATTAAAGAACTCAAATGGAAGAACAGCACAGAAAAGCACACATAGCATGCCGCAAAGAACTAGACTAGCTAGCAAGAGAGACTTGCAGCCTCACTCCCCTGAACTTTGCAGCCTTAACATCCCTACTCACCCTTCCCAGGAGAGAGACTACATTCCATATATTTGCAATACGGTGCTACAGCTTCTCACCGTGCCATGCTCCATCTGCCACATGGGGCACAAGAATCAAAACAAAATGTACCTCTATGTTTGGAATCTCTCCCAAAAATATCTCACTGGAAGACAAGTTCCTTGGACAGTAATTCAGCACCACAATCTTTCCCTGTTACATGATCTGTGTACCTATATCCATAACCCCTAGGATTCCTAGGATCAATAGGAACTGACCCCAGCAGATCCATCAAGCACTGCCTCACTACTGTAACATGGGCATGACTATTCTTCTGTGTGCAAGACAGCGAAAGGGCTGTTTCCTTTGTTCCTAGGACTTCAGAAGGAGCAGGCAGCTAAAGGAGGCAAATAAACGTACAGTTGCTGTTGGCATAAAGAGCCCGAAGGGAGAAACCACTCAGCATCAACTCTTTGAGCTTATTCCGTTCACAGTGTAGCTGCTCCAGGCTGCACAAAGAGCTCAGATCCAGATCTGTCAAATGATTGTCCCGTAAATCCATGTAGGTCACAGATTTATTCCCCTCCAGGCTGTCAACTGTTGCTCTCTTCAGGTTGTTTAGCCTAAACACTCAGAGATAAGGGTTATAAAAATCAGAAAATAGAACATTTCCCTGGACACAAGATAACAATAACAGGAGAATAAGAGGAAAGGAAGAGTTCTCTTGAAGACTAACCCCAAAGACAAGCACAGCGAGATGTATGAAGAGTAATGAGGGGCTTTCAGGAAGTGAATACGAAGAAAAACAATTTCCGTGTCTGTACTACTTTATGAAATATTTATTCTACTCATTCCCCAGCATTCATGAGGTCCTGAAGACCACAGCCTGGAAACTAGAATCCAAGTTAATGCACAGGCAAGCAACACTGACAGAAGAAAGCAATGCAGAGATTAAGCACTAGATTGCCTTGCCACAATCAGAACACTCTTAGTCCCTTCACTAGAGCTCCGCAGAGCGGGTTGAAGAATCAGGAATTATCTCAGTTCTATTAAAAAGGCAAAATAAGTCTAACAGAGACCAAAGAGCTATGTAGCTCATGCCAGCAGCATATTCAAATAGGAAACTAGAAGGCTTGAGCCACATTCTGTGGCCAAGATATTGCTCAGTAAACATTGTTTCTCTAAAACAGTTCTGCACCAAAATGTACAGCTCCTCTGTTGTAAGGGTAACGGGACAACCTGGTCTATACATAAGCCAATTGCTCCCCTTACCTCAGATCTACACTTTTGATGTGGCTCATACGGTTCAGCACTGCAAGATCCAGGGTCTCCAGCAAGTTCCCTGCCAGGGCTAGCTTGTCCAAGAGAACAAGTTTCTCACAAATTGCTGGCACATCACAGAAGCTATTGAAGGACAGCCCAAGGCAACTAAGCTGCTGCAGACTTCCCAGTTCTTCTGGTAAGAATGTGAGAAAATTCCCATCAAGTAAGAATGTCTGAAGACTGCATTAAGAAAAAGAAGAAAATCAGTGGAGTGAATCTTACATTCAGTATTTTAGTGAATTAGTTGCCTTGAATAACATAAAAAATAACCAAGTTATATAATTGCTATTTCATTCTTACACACATAAAATGACTGGAATTGGAATACATATCATTTTCACTCACCTAATATGCTAGGAATTGTGGGTATGCAATAACAAACAGTTCCAAATTTATTTTGGAGATATACTATTTGACACAATATTAAATTTGACAAAAGCAAAATAGAAATCACTATCTATGGTATAAATATAGAATATATATTTAATCACCCAGATTTTTACAAGCGAGGAAGAACTTATTTAGCATGCTGGACAATTTTTAAAATTGTCCTATGACAAACCTCAAACAAGCAAGCCACAGTAACAGTACAGACCTATTTCCTATATACAATACAGACCTAATGATACCACATCACCTGGCAACAGCAGAAACAATGAAAATTAACTGCACCTTCATCAGCCAATCTCTGGAGTCTCACATCACTATTATGGTACTTGTTCCAACTTAAATCACAATTATTACAATAATAAAGCACTGTTAACAGCTTTTTCCATTCTAATCTTCCTTTCATCCTCTTGGAAAATAATAATATCTTTCAAGGACAGCTTTCTGCTGCAAGATGATTTGTTTTGAAGTGTGGCTTTTGAGAATAAAAATAAAAAATAAAAAAGCAAGACAATTCCCTTCTAATCGCCAATTGTGTTCCAACAAATAATTTTCTGAACAGCCCTTTACATGGAAGAAGTGAAATAGGTGGCCATGAGTTTTGGAGAGAGGAAAGAATCTGTTTACAAGGAGGAGCACATGCATTAAACATTTTGTATGTACTGCTGCAAGTGGCTCATGAGAGAGGGACAGGCAGGTGGTAGCATTAAGTAGAAGCAAATTAGTTATTGCCTTCCTGCATGGTCTTTATTTGGAAGGAGTTTACTCCAAGATTCACCCCCAAAAGGCAGAGAAACTGTCTACTTTAAATAACAATTGTGGAGAAGTAGGGGGTGGCGGGGCTGAGTTGCTCTGCTGCTTCTCAGATGCTTCCAGAGCTGCCAGAAATAGCAGGGAATAACAGGCCTGATGAACAATGCTGAGAGCTGCAGCTGTATACAAACTTCAAGGGGAAAAAAAATAAAACAAACCCAACACTAACTCAAAGGGCAACAAATACTTCAAACACGCACTAATGTAACTTTTCAAAAAAAAAGAGAGAACTGATGCAGTAGTTGATTCACTCTTTATGCTAGTTCATTATGTTAAAAGTAACTAAAAATAAGAAGTATGTTCTGTGTATTTCTTTGTAATTGTTATTAAAAGAGAATGCTTTTTTCAAAACAAAACAAACCTATGCTCATAATAGCAGGAATAAAAACAGAATACAATTAAAAGGAGACGCAGGAGGGAAATAACAAGGCAGGGAAGAAGGGAATGCTGGATGGCAGCAGATGCAAAGAGAACAAAATGCATTTAAGTCTACTTTGCTGTTCAGAAACTTCTCCTCTATACGAATCTGTTTCCAAAGAATGACAAATACAGTGCTAACTAGCACATGATGCATAACAAGAAATTGTGCAAGTCACTAACTCATCAAAAAAAAAGAAAAGAAAATGCCATTGAATAGAAGGAGCTTCAAACAAAAAACCTTAATTGAAAGTATACTGACACCCTTTGAAGCCTTCAAATTATTGTGGTTTAGCAAGGTAGCATCTGTAAGTCAGGTCATGATAACTGACTGTTAAGTGCCCTCTTAGGCCACTCCCCAAATAGGCAAAATTCATTGATGTCCACTATTCAAAACATCTCTTACACATATATTTTACATTTTTACATTTACATTTATATTTTACATAGTTAGAATAGGTAGGAAGTCACAAATGATGAAAGATAGTTCGCTAAATGACAGTAACTTTTTAAAGATCAACTGTAAAAATATACTGTGATCTCTTAATTTTCGAGGGAAAACAAAGCTTATCGTTCATCTTTTTTTCTGAACATTCTCCTGGAGTCAAATCCATGAGTCAGTCTTCAAGCATGCGTGAGTACACATACCTTCGTAAGTAGCATCTTAACTCTGGCTATGCTCAATCAAAGCACCAAGGAGGTTTGACCACAGATAAAAGGAATATACTTACTTCAACAGTTTGCCAATCTGGCTTGGCAAGTGGTGAAGTCCATTACAGGAAATATTGAGCTCTGTCAGAGTAGAGATCTCACACAGTGATACAGGAAACTCTCCCAGTCTGTTATGAGACAGGTTCAGGCTCTTCAATTGAGAAAACCTATTGGTAACACAATTGTTAAATCACAAACCTTAGTAGTCTCAGAAGCAAAAACATACAAAAACAGTCATAAAGACTTTTCAGGCCTTTGAATATGGATACAGTCAGGTATCTCAATATGGTAATTTCTGCACAAATTTAATTCACTGATATTTCATGTTTCATTTGTAATGCTGAAAATAGTCAAATCCTTCGGAGTCAGACAACAACCTACCCTGATTCTACTCAGACTCATGAAAGACTTCCACCTATTAACTCTTATGATAATGATTAGGGAAACTAAATCTTCAATTTACTAAATTTAACTTCAAAAGATTATTTGCAGCAGCAGTCTACAACTGTGAAAATGCAAAAATAGGAGTTGGAAATGTGAATTCAAAATTCTTTATTTTGAAAATAAAAGAGGGGAATACTCTTTCAAGCCGTACACAATGGAAATGCCCTCAAGGCCTAGCAGACCTGTAAAAGGGAAGGTCAAAGAGGAGTTGATTCCATGCTGGAAACCCCAGAGACCTGTACCCAGATATCCTTGAAGGGCATGTCACACTGAAAGTGCCACTTGTTTGGCAGACTACACTGCAAGTTCAGTCTCCCAGGTACGGAAGTAGCCCTTACAGACACTGAAGTCCCACATCTCCACTTAACAGAAGGCTGCCTATTCCAGTCCCTCTACCACTGCCTCCAAAGAGAGAGAACAGAGGAGGGGCTGGGATAATTTGCAAGAGCATTCACAAAGCGCTCCTACCTCTTTTTATAGGAAATATAGGTATTTTTCCCCAAGTAGTCATGTCACCAAGGGATGCTCCCCAAAAGTGGAACCATCCAATAAATTCAGTGGGGAAATTAACATTATACTTTCATGTGACAACTGCAAGCCTACTGTACTTTTACCAAGACATGAACATGCCCACAGAATATGCAATGCACTCCCTTTTCTCCATCCCTAAGTGTCCAGAACCGCTAAAATAGTGAAAACATAATTCTCTGCAAACCTGCAAAGAGAGTCAAGACTCCCTGCTCCAGTTGATCTCATAAAATTGTGTCGTAGGTTGAGGTAGGTAATGTCCTGACTGTAGAAGAGGTGCTCAGGTACTTCCTCAAGACTGTAGCATGAAAGATCAACCATGCTAAGTCGTAGGGATGCAACCTGAAAAAAAAGGAAGGGTTGCAGCTGCACCAACATTTTTTCTCTGACACAGTCTAGTGATAACCTAACGGAAAGCCAAAGAATGTAAGTGGTAAGCAAACTGCAGGAAAACAAAGCAACTCCCTTGTATCCACCAAACATAGGCATGGTCCATGCAGGAAATAGGTTTCAAGAAATCTGAGTTTATGCCATTTACTACTACTGCTTCTGCAAGCCACATAACATGGAAGCATATCTGGATATCAACAAGAATACATGAAAAGTCCAACTCTGCCCTACACGTGCCATGGTGCCTGCCTAAAAGTCAGACCATAGGAGGATGACATCAAAGGAGAAAAATCATCTCTCACTGAGGAAACTGTTGAGTAAGCACAGCCTCTGTGAACCGTCCATAAACAAAGATACCAGAAGCAACAGGAAGCAAATAACTTTGTAGTTCCTTTAGGGATTAAGGAAAAGATCCTGTGCTTGGCCTATCTGTTCCTTCTGATCTTCTTCTCTTTGCTTGCTCAAGAAATATTATTAGGAATATCACTTCATGGACAAGTTTTCTAAATTATGTTTTTGCAGCATTTCATAAGTCTCTGTAAATATCAGATCTTCTCTCATTAAGTCTCCATGCTTAGTCTCCAGTTCTTAAGTGCTTCATTCCAGATTTTTTGACTTGCATTATCCTGTAAATCATTTCCCATTTCATAATATACTTTTACATGTATATATTTACAGGTCAATATATATAAGTCATAAAGTGGAATGAGGGTATGACTCTAAACAAGCTACACTTGCTCTGCTGACCTATGATCTCCATGTTAACTTCCATTTATCAGTGTGACCTCATGCAAGTCTGAGCCGCAGTTCAGACAGACGCAGGCACAGCTGCAGGAACAGTCTCCAGGTTTCTAGGACTTTCTAGGGTTTGTTCTAGCTACTCTGAGCAGGTACAATGACTATGAATAAATGGAGAATTTCTACTGCCGCACAGGCAGAGCGCCAAGAAAATCCTGAAAAAAAGCCTCTGCAATACAGAGCACACACACAAAGAAAAGCTGGAAAGTGTCTTGGGTACTTTCTTTGGCATCACGGCTTTATCTGTGCTTCCAGACCAAACCTGTATCAGGACTCCCGCCAGCCATTTTGCCCACCACCCCAGCAGCCTCCAGAGCCTCACTGTGGATGCCTGTCGGTGCCACCGCTGACACTCTGCCAGTGTTTCAAAGGAAATATGGTATGTTTGTGCTTGGGCTCCAGCAGATGTAAAAGCAAGAGTATACTGACGGCGTTTCATCTCTTCCACCTGCAGTGGGAAAAATCAGAGCAAAATCAGCTTGTCTGAAAGTCTGGCAATTTACAACACCACTGAAAACACAGGTGTAAGTCACTGGAGAGAAACACAGAAGTAAATCCTTTTTAGCATCTTTCTGGTGATGCAAACCCAGTAAGAAACTATTTCTGGGACAACCATTTGCAACAGTGACTGCTAATGTGAAAGCAGAACCAGTGTCTTAAGTATTGTATCAGTTTTAAAACCACATAAGCAAAGTAAGTAGAAAGAAGCTATGCAACTCTTCTCTGTATCTGTTAATGAACGAATTTGCTGCAAAGGCCTAGACTGACTTGTTGCAGATAATGACAATCATAGTAAATCATCTTTATTCCTAAACCACACAAAGCTAATGAAGAAAGTCTTACCTTTCCTCCAACAAGAGGCAAGATGTGCATCTTTCCTGTGTGGCTGTCTTTCACAGAGGACACGATGAGGCAGGTACCACAGAGAATTACCAAGCGCTCTGCCCATTTGTGCAGCTGGGTCTTTCCTTTGCGCACATTATAGACACCAGAGAGCAGGATGCGATCTAACTGTTCCACTTGGCATGGCTTTTCTGAAAAGGGACATTGGCCTTTATTTTCCATTTGTTCTACATTCTCAGCTGTGAGAGCACAAACAACAACATAGCTGTAACATGCAAAATCAGTTATTATAAAGGACAAGAAATATTAGTATACTCAAGAAAAAAAAAATCTCATGCAGGAGGGCAAGCTACCTCTTTAGTCAGCGCACTAATGTTTACAGTTTTGTAATAAGTGACCATTATAACAGTATACTGAAAGATGGTGACTGTATAGTGTGTTTTTAATCTACAGGCAACTATAGGCCCTGTCAAACGGATGCCTTGCCAAACACCCTCCATTCAGGCCAAAATGAAAAAGTAATTCTAAAATCTTACTGAGACAGTTATGGAGCCACCATGGAAGTGGCTTCTAGTAGTCTTTAAAAGACAGCCTGGAAAAAGCAGCTACGGAAGAATGAAAGCTATTTCCCTGAAGACAGTTTAAACAAAAGGACTAGAGAAATGTTTGGTTGTAGGCTGTGTGATGAGCATTATTAGCTGGTGAGCATGCAAGCTAAGGGGCAGAAAACTCAAAACAATGTAACATAGAAGTTTCTTATGAATATCTGGGAAAACAGGCTTGGAAAATGTGAACAAAGTAACTGCCTACTAATTGTTACTCTCTTGATCAATAAAACAGGACACTGCAAACATTCACTGGAAATAAGCAAGAAGAGAAAATCCCAACATCAACTACTGGTATATTGTTTCCATTTTTAGACATCTTACTTCCTTTCAATACAGAATGTTAGCCGTTTGGAGTGGTAATCTGGCATTAGACTGGAAGTTCCTAAAAATCAAGTGTCTATAAGTACACTCCTCTTGTTTTAGAGGTAATATTTTGAGGACATGTAGAAAATGGGGCATCCTACGCTTCCTTCCTCTCACGGTGTCAAAAATACTACAAAAACCACTGAAAATGTTGATTTTGTAACCAACCATGTACTGGTTCCACATACTCCGAGTAGCTCTACTGCAACTGGAGTATTCCTTTTCCATATGTGATAGAATTACTACACATTTCCTATTTAGGCACTGTATATACTTCAACAAGGCACACTAGCCTCTAGCCTTCAGCACGAGAAACCCCAAACCGTATTTATCACTCAGAAATAAGGAAGAAAAAAAAAAAAAAAAGAGAGAGAGAGCGCGAGAGAGAGAAACATTTAGTTAAAGCAAGCAGTCAACCTGACAATGAAAAGCATTAATGAAACTACAGGCTCATGAAACTAGGCCCTACCGTAGCTGTAATCAGACAAACATTTGATGGAAGCCATTGCCAATTGCTGCAGGATGAAATGGAAGATTCCCAATAATCAGTAGTTAAAGAAGAGCTATCGATAAGAGGTTCAAACTGTGGCTGCATTTTAAACCACATGACAAAGGCCAAACTACAGTGAATGCACAGAAATCTATTCCAAGTAACATTGTTCTTTGATAAAGAAAAGCTGCATTTTAGGAAGTGTTTGACAAGTCAGAAGAGCATAAAAGAACCCTAGAGAAAGCTCAGAAAAGTCACAAGCAACTTAAGAATTTTTCAGTAGACATGAATCCTTTTCTACACTGAATATCAATATTCTTTCATTGGAACACTGCTGCTCATGGAAACAAACTTTATTTCCATGCGATGGCAGCTCAGAGAGCTGGGGAAGAACTGAGAGGGTGCAGCACCTGCTCCCTGGCTCCTCTGATAGCTGTAAGCTAAAATGCTGAATGTACCCCAATAGCAAACCTTCTCAAGTGTGAAATACTGCACACTTCTCCCATGAGAGAAATTAATTCATCCTAGGAATCTTCCTCAAGATATACTGACATGATGTGTTATTGAGATATCATATGAACTCACGCGAGAAATACAGGGAAGGCTTCTAATCCCCACTGGGGACATACATTCTGTTTTGTCAACTACAAATCCTCAGACCACAGGTTCTGTAATAAAATATGATGAAATACGTAATGGAGAATTTTATAGAGCTTTGGAGAACCAAAGTCAAACTTCTACTTGATTTTCTTAGACTTACTCCTAAATGTATTTTATTTCTAATGCACACCATTTCTCCACCACATTCTAAAATGACACTGACCTGCAATCTTTGTAGTTATCTCTGCATTGAGCTACAAAAAAAATCTTGAATATCTTGAACAGAAATGTCTAGATACAAAATTATATACACTTAAGGTAGGATGAGGTGTGGATTTTAGAGTTTCACATTGTTACTTATCATTGCTTCCCCATTTATTATTCTCATTTCTTTTTTAAACATCTCGTTTACTGCTACATATGTATTCAGATTTTTCTAATCTGACCAGACCTACAAACTTCCTTGATAAAATGATTGATTAGTTTACAACTTCTGACTGCTGCAAGCCCTAATTTCTTAATAGCAATGGACTCTGTATCTCGATTTATTCAAGTCCTTTCTTATTGAACTCTTATTGGTTAGTTCACAATGCTCAACCCTAAAAGCCACGAGGATTTCTGCTCCCCTCTGTTTCCATTCCTGGGATACTGCTTTGGATTGCTGTATTAACTGAAACTTACTTTAACTTAGACTAGACACATATTCCAGACTTCCGAGGGATTCTCCACTCTTTGGTCAACTTTAGTCTTTTTATGTGAGCAACAAGAGTACTGGCAGTGTCGATCACCACATTTCAATGGAGTACTGCGACTACCGAGCAAAATGAACTCTGTTTCAGCCTTCTGATTGACAAACACTTACCTTGAGGTCACCCTGCCTTATGTCTCCCACTTTCCCACCACTTCCCCCCAGAATAATGAAAAATCTACCAGATACCTTTCTTGAGCTTCTCCCTACTGTTCAGGTATCTAAATGGCTAAGAAACTCAGGATAACCTTCCAAACATTTAGACTTAATTTTATATTTAAAAAAAATACAAACGAGCCCAAATATTAATATACAAGCAGTATATTTATTTGTAACATAAACTTTGTTGGGATGTTCCCCAGTACCATATCTGGGGCACAAAGTTTGGAATAAGATACCCTCCACATTGAGAAACTCTCATCATCCACACAGAAATTGCTTCGATCTGGTCAAGTAGGAAGACCAGTTCCCTTTGCAATCTCTTGTAAGAATTATGGGACCACTCATTGCCGCAGCAGTACTGTTCCAAGTGATAGATATCAGTAATTCCAAAGCTACACCAATACCCTAGTTGTCCTATCCCCTCTCACACATTTATGTCACCCACTTTGTAACGCTGCAGCCAACATCCCAGGACTTCTATTCTGGATCCCAGCTATTACTCAAGTTCTGCATAAGGATGGTCATCTTTTCTAAGGACAGGCAAATTCCTCATTCTTTTCAGCTCTAAGTGTGGACTTCAAAACCACTGTGACCACGCTCAAAGCCATATTCCTATTACAGCAAGGACAACATGTAGTGCAAGCACATCAGGCATCTTCAACAGCAGCCTACAAGTCACCTATACACATAGCAGGAAGAAATACATTTCCCCGCGAAAGAGACTGTGACTCTCTAAGATTCCTACCTGCCACACTGGACTGATATATTGTGTATTTGACGCAGCCATCTATAAAAACCATAGCCTGTACTTCTGTACTTCTGCTGATTTCCATCTCATTGTTAAAGCTATAGGAAGACGGACACCACACAGGTATACAAGTTCTTACCACTGTAAAAGCGAATCATACAGCTGAGATCAGAGTTTGCTGCTTCTTCCTGCATTCTAGCAGGATCCTCAAAGCCCAAACCAGCCAAGTAGTCATACACAATCTGAAGGGGCTTTTCCGTTGGTTCCAGTCTCCTGTCAAAACATACAAGAGAAGAGTTTGAGAATGCAAGAAAGATTTATTTTGCTTTACTGAAGTTAGAGTGCTAAAGAGCACTCGCATACTGGCCGCTCTGTTCCTTTGAAAAGGTCCAGGAAGCATATGTCCTTGGGCCCTCTGCATGTTTGTCAAAACAACCGCACTTGAATTACATTACAGAAGGAAAAGGGGAGGAAAAGCAATGGGTGCAGTTCATACAATCCATGGTGATCATTTTCTATCCATGATTCAAAGAGCAGCAGGAAGAAACAATGACATGAAACAAAAACAGGAATACTGCATCAATCCCCTGACTCAAATAAATAAAAGAACCTACCTTACAATGACTGAAAGGTATAAAAAGAACCCTACTTAAACAAACTTCTCTTCTGAGTACACCTGGGAGCAAAGCAAGATGAGAATCCTGCAGAAGGATGACTTCTAAAAAGAAAGAAGAAATGAAATTTCCCCTTCTCCTTAGATCTCACCTGTATAAGACTCTTGTGCCTTGGCAAATCTACGCAAGTAGTCCATTTAAAGAAGAGACAACTTCAGAACTACAATGTACAGTATGAAGCATTCAGAGGCTAAGCCAAGTAAGAGAAACTCTCCCAAAACAGCTGGTTTAGTACATTCAGATCAGAAAAGATATTTTATGATCCTCTCATCCCACTTCTTCCAGACGCTCTGGATTGTTACTTTCTGCAATAAAACTGAAATTGCTGGCTAAGTTTTAGGGAAAGAAAAAGGCGAAAAAGGTAGACTTTAATTTAAAAAATTAGGCTCTGAAGATGCAAGATGGAATTAAAATAAATCATTCCAATTGTTCTAGTCATTAAAAAAATCATCATCCATTAAAAAAAAATCCCATTTTTAACCTGAAGATGCCCAGTTTCTTATTCCAGCCACCAGACTTGAGTTTTAATTATTTACTCTGTAAGTGGCTGTTTAAAAATTGGAATCAAGCCATCTCAGATCTCCTCTTCAAGGTGAAGTTCAACAATGTTATTCAAAATTTCTTGTAGTATGATAGGTTTACCCTGTCTCAATATACTTTTTACCACTCCTTTCAAAAAGTTTTTTAACTTGTCAACTTTTTAAGTGCTACACAACTGTTTGCTATATCCATGAACTGACTCTCCAATAAGGTACAATGTTTTCTCGATTCTTCTCAGTACACCACAGTATTTATATCCCAGAATCAAATCTGCTCTCTCCACCATGGGATCCTCTTTCAGGACTGACAACTTGGAAGAGACAGGATCTACCTAGAGTGGGGCAAAAGCATCTCTGTCACCAGGCTGGCCACCCTGGCAAGACTGTATTTAAACTAGGGAGTGGGACAGAATGCACAACTGTCAAGACAGGAAGTGGTGGATGGTTTTGGTCAAGGGATCTGAGGTCAAATGGACAGAAGTGGCTTTGTAATTAACAAAACAGGGCTACTGAACAGTATAAAAAAATTCATTTTACTTCATTTGACAATCTCTTCTCCAAAAACCCTTTTCACTGAATAATGTTTCCAGTAACTAATCACTTTTATGGGTTGGGAATTGCTTTTCTATCAATGACATTAGAAAATCATGTAACGTGACAAATGGCTAATGTCTTTTGGCAACCAAGCTTGAAACTTCTAAGTAGCAAGACCAAACCTGTTGGTAAGACCCGTTTTCTACTACACTTTAACTGGTATTATACATCTTTCATAAAGCACAGAAATATGTAATCATTCTTTTTAAATCAGAATCACAGAATGGTTGAGGTTGGCAGGGGCCTCTAGCGATCATCTAGTCCAACCTCCCTGCTCCAGCAGGGACACTCAGAGCATGTGGTACCCAGTTGCATTCAGGTGGGTTTTGAAGACCTCCAGAGGAGACTCCACACCCTCCCTGGGCAGCCTGTTCCAGGGCTCTGGCACCCTGACAGGAAAGATGTTCTTCCTCATATGGAGGTGGAACTTCCTGTGTTTCAAATTACATCTGTTGCCTCTCCTCCTGTCACTGGCCATCACCAAGAGGAAGAATTTGGCCTCATTCTCCTTACTCATCCTCCTTCAGATATTTGTACATATTGATCAGATCTCCTCTCAGTCTTCTCTTCTCCAGACTAAACAGGCCCAGCTCACTTAGTCTTTCCTCATACAATAGATGTTCCAGTCCCTTAATCATCTTCATGGCTCTACACTAGATCCTCTTTAGAAGCTCCACATCCCTCTTGTGCTGGGGAGCCCAGAACTGCACCCAGTACCCCAGGTGCCTCCCCAGAGCTGAGCAGAGGGGCAGGATCCCCTTCCTCGCCCTGCTGGCAACGCTCCTCCTGATGCAGCCAGGATCCCATTGGC
>JAWLRI010000897.1:2400912-2434574 GCA_034781795.1 Crypturellus tataupa | reverse complement strand
TCCTCACTGCCTCCCTTGATGTACTTATAGACACTAATTAGATCCCCTCTCAGCCTTCTCTTCTCCAGGCTGAACAGATCCAACTCCCTCAGTCTCTCCTCATAGGGCAGATGTTCTAGGCCCCTGATCATCCTCGTGGCCCTGCGCTGCACGCTCTCCAGCAGCTCCACATCCCTCTTGTACTGTGGGGCCCAGAACTGGACACAGTAACAAGCTTTAACAAGCTTCTGCACTTCCCTCCCAAACACTCCGAGACCCTCACTTTCAGCTACCTGGCCTGTCTTTCCTCCTAAAGTTGACTGCCATCAAACCTTAGCTTTAGGATTTACATAGCCATACCTGCAGCAATATCATTAAAGAGATGTTGTGATGAAAGCCCATCAAGGAGGAATGGAGGCTGTGATATCTGGGGGGCAGGGGCAGAGACAGGAGAACCTACAAGGAAATGTTGGAGAATTATAACATTCAGGTGCCAGAAAATAAATGCTAATTACCCCCGAAAGCTAATTATCCCTTCTTAATGGCCAAATGCAGCATATTGATGTTTCCATACATGAAGCTCTACATTGTCATTCTTCTTTTCTGATTTCACCAGCAAGGACTGGCTCCTCTTGAGCTAGCAGATATCTAAACACAACCAACTCCTCTTACCTCCTGACCCTCTCTGGCTGACAGCCTTCCAGATTTGAGTGTGAAATTCCTAAGACTCATCAGCTAATCACACAAAGTCAGCTATGGATTTCTTTTAGACTCTCACCTGATAGGGGTTAAGGAACCCTTGCTAGCCATCCCTCCTATCTTTGGCAATCAGGCTGATATCCCACTCCAGAAGAGAGGATCTAGACTGTCAAGAAACAGTCTGCTCACCCGGCAGGTTGAGATCTCCCAGGAGGTCAAGAAGCTCTCCACCAGCAGAAGCTGGCTTGCTTGAAGGTGCAGTGGGGATTACAGGTGCTATATCATTTCCTCCCAACAAGTCCAACAAATCGTTTGCCTAATGAAAAAGTAGACATAATAGCAACATATTCAATTCTCTGCTGCTTTCCTTTGCAAATAATGAATTCCACTTGCCCTCAGCTTAAAGGCTAACAAAGCTTCTGGCCAGTTTTATATCCCGCAGAAGACAATTTCTATGCTTTCAGGACCACAATGACAGTAAAGCATAGAGTTTGTGGACACTGAGACTCAATGATTGTGGTCAGTCTTTTACATGACTTTATCCCATCTTGCTCTCATGCTCCTCTCCATAACCCGTCTTAACATTAGAGGGGTCCTCAACATTAGAATCCTTAAGGAAGTGTATGATACAATCAATCACCACCAGGTCAGAACTAGGGAACAGACAAGGACAGGGAAGGAGACTATCAGGTTACTGTTGAAAAGGCAGCCGAAAGTACAGTGGTCTGATAGACTGTGGAAATTTATCCCAGACTAGTTTCCATTACCTGACTAGTAGGCTGCAATCCAGTGGGTGGAGGTTTAGTTTCCAGCACTGCTGGTTCTGTCTCTCCATTGGTCTGTACAATCTCAGTAGGACCGTTTGTAGTGGCCTTCTCCATTACGGGCATTCTCTCAAGCAGGGCTGGCCTGAAAGAAGCTGACATAGTTACACTGTGCCATCTTCCCAGATCCCAATCCAAGTACTCATACACTCAGGAGATAATGTACACAGGGCAACCTGCCTTCTCCCTTTGGATCCAATACAGATAAATTATAGGACTGTGCGACTCAGCTTAAGCTGGTCAGAGAAAATCCTTGACCTTCTGCATCAGTCTATACACATGAACTAACAGCTGAAAGTCATAACACACCTTCCTGCCCTCTGTCCTAGAACTTGGAACAGTTTCCAGTCTGGGGCTGGGATAACAAGCCCAGGACTCAAGAATTAAAGAACTGAGCAATGGTGGATTAACTGCAGGTGCAGGATACTCAATGGCTCTGTTCTGCACACAGCTGACTCAGAGGCTAGGCTGACTAACTTCTCTTTGCAGGAAGATTAACCACATAGAAAAAGAGACTAGAGCTGGAAAAAACAAAACATCATTTAACCAAATTCCAGTTTCCAAAGAGATGAAGTTTAATTTTTCAGGGTAATCCTAAAAGTACACAGAGTCTGAAGAGAAGGCCCAGAACCTGGACACTAAGAGAAAGAGTAAAGTCCATATAGGGGAAATCAATCTGTAATATAATAAAGGCAGGCAGATCAAGACACAGAATGTTGTATATAATATGGGTAAGTTATGCTGTCTACACATCTTTCAGACTGAAAGTTTTTCAGTCTCAATGGGCTCCAACAGTGGGCTCCATCCTCAACCACAAACAAAGTCTTAATGAGCAGAAACTGTTAGACATCAACATTTTAACTGGAGAAAAAAAAAGAAGAAAGAAAAACAAGAAAAAAAGAAAAAAAGAATAGAAACATTCGCTAATGCTCTCTTGTAAGACTGAATGAAGTTTGCACGCTTTTCTTTTCTCTCTCAAAAAACTATGAATGGATATACTGCCGTTTCATCGTGAGCCAGCTGATCGTCAGACACTGATGTCTGCTGTGGTTAGATCAGATCAAAAGTCTTTCATACTGTATTTTTTCAAAACTCACTCACAAGCCCTTATATGAAGCCCTAGGCAACTCACATGCCCTAGCTTGTTCATATGACTCTTCCCAGGAAAAAATGACAGTTCCTGCATGGAGCCTAAAGGCAGTAGGGAAGAGAGAAAAATCACAGTGATGTGTCCTACAGCATAACAAATGGGATGGTAACTGGGAGGGGTGGGGGAGTGAAATACTTCTGATACAAGGTTTGAAGGCCCCTACGAACACAGGCTGTATGCAGTCTAGTGATATTCATTTTCCCTCTACATGTAGTCTCTGAAATGGCTGTTTCTCTGCCCAAGTCATCACATTCTGCCATAAAGAAAGATGGCAGCTCTCGATCTTCCAGATCAGACATTCCCCTATCCTCACCCCACCCATCCAAACAACCTATTTTTAAAATAAAATTTAAGAAAGTAACCTCATGGAAAGGTGACCAGGGTGGATGAATTTAATCCTCTCAGGCCTCCTCCAAACTTATGTGCTCCTATGTATATCCAGTTAACTACAGTATGCAGCACAGGAATGACTACTCTAAGAATAGTTATTCCAACAAACCAGGTTTTGCATTCTCATAGAGAAACAATCAGTGCAGTAAAGCAATGAAGACAGAAGATCTCTAAATTATAAGGTGCAAGGAGGCCAAAATGCTCACAGACTATTAAACAGGGACACTGCAGTAAATTAAAAAGATGTTCTGAAAAGAAATTTAAAAGTATTATGAAACAGATCCTAAGGGATGAAAGGTCAACAGATCTCTTCATGTTTATGACCATTAAGTTTTAAAATTAGCTGGAACCTAATGACTGATAGGAAAAGGTATCAGCAGATGTTCATTTGGCTAGTACATTTAAGATTCAACACCTGGAAGTAAAAATTAGTCAAGTTCAAGCTCAAAAGGGTATTCATGTTCTGGTAGAAAAACCTACTTATCACACAGTATCTTCTCTCCGGATATGTTAAATTCTTTAAGCATTCAGTAAACCTACAGATCAAAGATTCTAGTTCCCTACAGTACAACCAACATCACTGGGTGAAGCTCTCTAGTTGTACTATCCAGGAGGTTAGAGTAGATTATAATCATGCCTTTTCAAATACCAAAACTTATCAGCACTTACCTCATGTGATCATATTTCTTGAAAAGTGCATTATATTCCACTGCCCTCTGCTGTAGCTCCACATCAATGCTGCTGCCATAAATGGAGACCACTTTCTTAATACGACTGCCAAGCAAAATAAAAAGCCATGGAATTACCAGAACTGAACTGAGCCAGGGATTAGTCTGTCAGACACCAGATCACCATCTGGCCTCTGCTCAACAGATATCCTGTGCATCTGATTTGAAACATGAGTCATTGCTGTTTCACTAAATATCTATGCAACATAAGTTTTTGAACTATTCTGTTCCTTCACAACAGAATCAGCAGCTGTTTAATATACAATAGAGTATACCATGCTGGAGGTAAACTGCCAACAGACAAGTCACTAGGAGGAAACGTGACTATTTTTCTCACCATCATTAAAGTCAGTCACTGGAAAGATGCAGACTTTCTTTCCCATTAGGGAATTTTCAAATAATGGCAACATGTTAAGCCCCCAACACAGAAAGAGGCTATTCACACACAGAGAAACTGGTACTAATCAGAGCAATAGTGCAGCTCACAAGGCAAGGAGGACTGTAAAAGCCAATAAATAACAAGGAGAAAAGCATTTTAAACTATGGAAGCAAGATATGCACAAAGAATACTCATTTCTACAGAAAGAAATGATGCCTATATATTTGCAACAATGCCCTGTGTAGCACAACACCAAGAACTCACTTGACAGTACAGGTGAACCTGGTGGAAAGCTTCATGATGGCAGTAAGAGCATAACCACGTGTAACAGATGCAGACATATTAGATATCAGGACACTTTCTAAAATATCAAGAACTTCATCTTCTGTTACCTGTAAAGGCAAAAATGGTTAAGCTGAGACAGAGAAAGGCTTTGCAGCAAACCTTCCATGGCATACTATTAAATGTGTGTTTACTACATCCTTAGCAACCTTGTGAGCCTGCAGCATGTGCTCACAAAAAATGGGCCAAGTGTGTCTCTGGGCACCTTATGATATTACTTTTAAACCACAGATCCTGTTCCACTCACTGAGGAGGCTTACCACTGAAAGAGCAAAGCTAAAACCCCTGGCAGATACCCTGAAAGCTAAATTAACACTGAAACCACAGCACTGCCTAGTATAAGTCAGAGATAAAAGCTGGTTACATGACAGAGCCCAGCCCTGTAGCATGGGAAGATGACTCCTGTGTAGTCAGTCAGCATGTTACTGCTGTGTATGTGCCACAAGAGCTGCCCTAACCACCAGCTGATCAAGCAGCTCCAGGCTTAGCTAACTACATGCTCATTCTTCTTTCTCAAGTTATACCTGGATTGGTTCCTCTTCTTCACACTGACCAGACACCAGAAGATCTCCATACTCCCCTATGCACCAGGAGGCCACTTGAACCAGGGGTTGCTGTTGGAAGAGGAAAAACAAACAAAAAAAATCAGACACTTCAGAGACAAACAGCAGAAGCCTTTTGATGATGTAAGCCACCACCATACTCATGAGCAAGCTTCACCCTCCTTCCAGTCAAGGAAGTTCTCTACAGCAGAGGAAAAAGGAATACTTGATTTCATTGGGAATTCTTTACAAGATTTAAAGAGATGTTAAAGACTGAGAGAAGTCATACGTTATCCGCAATCTGGCCTTTGGGGCTAGATGGTGTGATGCTGACTTTCCTTGAAATGTTTAGGAAACACGCTTATTGAAATATAACAAGGAAATTGAAGCTGGCCATTTTGAATATTACCTGGGAGTAGTCACCGAGGATGGCTTTGTAGAGTCTCTGCACAGTGTAGGCATGCATCTCCACACTATTAGTTATCAGCTGAATGAGGTTGGGAACAGCATCATCACGAACATAGCTTCCTGCCTGCAGGAAATATTTGTGTAATCAAAAGACACACAAAAATTGTTCAGTTTCACTGTCTGACCTCAATAACACACAGTATTTGCTGATATCCTTCAGAAGGCCAGCTGATGTGTACACAGATAATAATCAAACAACATCCACCTTCAGGTGCTTTGTAGTTGATTTTGAGCTGAATCAGATCAATACATCTTCATCAAGCACTCTGATATACCAAAGGAAAACTATGCTATCAATATTGTGAATGTCTGTAAAAAAGACATGATACAGACAGAAGTGCCCTGTGATTTAGAACTACAAAAGAAACAAAAAGCAATAGAGAAAATGTTTCTGTGTGTGTGAAGTAGGAGGCTTTAGTCAAAGCAATAAACTCTAGAAGCAGAAGACAACTTATTCAGTCCTTTCTCACAGTCAGATTCCATGCTAATCAGCACAAGGCCCAGGGACTTGCCTGTCCAGCACTCTTTATTACTGGACAGGAAGATGCCCCTCAGAGCTAGGGAACAGTCCACTTCCGGGCTGGCAAAATAAATACTATAATACACAACTGCATAGCTTTGGTACTGAAGGAAAGATGTACACTGCCTAAATATTCTGTTTAGATATTTTTTTCTGTTTAGATATGCTTATGGCATTGAGAAAAGAACATGCAAAAAGAAAGAAATCAAATGGATCCAAGCAGATCAACTAAGTTAGAAACCAACTAGCCAAAGCAAGGAGAAGAGACCATCGTTCTATTTTCATCCTGCAAGTCTGGTAGGTTGCACAGTACAACTAAAGAGCAAAAGGGAGTCTTATGAAAACAATTTCATAAATGGTTTCTCCATCAGTTTACAAGGAAGTTACTTTAATAAAAGAAAATTTTGAAAGCAATTCTCACTGTTAAATCTTCTAACTGAAATCAATTCTCAGTCTACTTTTTTTCTGGTGCACAACTCCATGATAGCATGTAAGTCAGAGATTCACTTCCTGATTAAAGAAGTTCTCAAATTTTAACATTCGCACTAATAAAATCCTTTTCCAAACCTTTGCTTGGGAAACACTGCCAACTCAAGTTGGCAAGATCTCTTTCCTCTGGTTTTCTGAAACACTTACTTTAGTTCCACCTTAGTTATGATGTTTACAAAAGATTCAAATAAGCTTTCAGAAATTCAGCTTGGAAGAGTTCTAAGACACAATATCATTCTCCTAAGTCACTTAGGGCTGTATTCACTCATCCCTGAAAGGACTTCATATCAAAGAAAAGAGAGCAGAAGAGCTGCCCTACCCTGGACATGAATGTGATTATGGCAACAAAAACACAGACCCTGCTACACACAGTCTTACATGAAGTTATATATATTTTCCAAAAATCATGCATCTCCTGACAGACAGGACTCATGTAAGTACAGGCTTAAAGGTATTTGTGTATTGTGGCTATAGAGGTTGGCAGGTAATAAATCTCCCACTTTATGATGAATAACTTCTCACAGAATCCAAGGGTTCTTTGTAAGCACGAGAGAGAACTCAACTTACCGTCGTTAAGACTCTCATAATTGTATCTATGTGCCAGCGTTTAGAAGGGGCATATCTATCAAAAAAAAAAAAGACACAAATTACAGAGCAATAACTATTAACATTTGAATAACAGCAAGAAGATCAACAAAACTATCAGTTTTCCATTTCAGACACCTCCTGTTTCCTAGTAAATCATGTCATTCTTTGACATTTTGTATCCATGCTGACACTGAAAGCCTGAATGAATACACATGGCCAGAGCTAAGGAACAGCACAGCAATACCTGGCACATACAATAATGCAAGGTCAGGCTGCTGATTACAATAGTACAACAGTGGTGAAATAATCTCATTTATAGGGCTCATCTAGGAGAATGCACAGGTGTCAACCCAACACCTGTTCCAAACAGTGATAGAAATCAGTGCCTTTGACTAGTTTAGGAATATGATCTAACAGCACCACAGGCAGTATGCCTTATTCTTCAGGGTGAGTAAAGCTGATAAACTAAACACAGGCTAGTACTTAAGAGGATATGATGAAAATGCTCTCTCAGGTGTGGAACATAATACACATAAAATGCTTATAATTCCCGGGATGGACAAAGAAAATCATAACAAGTAAATTGACACCATACTTTTCTGCAGCAAGAAATATTCCAGATGCACAGTCTGCCTTAAACTCCGGCTCACAGGAATCCAGAAAATACAACAACTCCTTCATCATTCCACGGACATTGTTCCCGTTAACAAGAGCAAAACTCAGTTCCATTGCACGCCTAATACAAGAGACAGAAAGCAAATACACACACACACACACAAACAAAAATAAATAAATAAATAAAATAAAATGCCTTCCAGCTACTCATTTGTATTTACATTTTAATAAAGAAGACAAATTTTCATTATCCTAGGCGAATGGTCTTCTGCAATTAACATCCCAGTATTTTCCATTTCAGAGGCAAACACTGAATACAAACCAGTAAAAACCAAATGGAGTGAAGTGAGGAGTCTCTAGTACTTTCTAGACACATTTGAGCAGACATTCCAAAGGCTAGAAATATATTTCACCAACCCGTTTATCGACATTAAATTCTGACCATCTAGGTACTTGTAATTACATGCTGGTTATATCTGACACACAACCACAAGAAAAAAAAGAAGCAAACAAACAAAAACTTATCCAAGCTAGAGCTCACTTTCCCCATTTCAGCAATTTAAAATCCACAAGGGACCTCTTCTGATTGCTATACATTAGAGATTTATTTCCAAATAAAATACTGACTTATAAGCTTTATTATATCTTATCAGTTAGATTTCATAAAATTTCTAGAGTTCAAAGGTACCCTGATGCTCTTTTCAGAACTCATTCAGAAGATTTTAATTACAGGCCATATACATAGACAAACAATGGTTAAAAGATGGAAAAGGCAATGCTACAGATGACAACCAAAACTAGGTAGAAAACCATGTCCTTCCATGAAGCCCCAGTCATTGGAACATGTTCCTTGTGACATTCAGTCACAATATCGCTTCTATGAGGCCAGTGTGTTGTCAGCAGCACAAGTGTCAGCACAGCAACATCACGCTCTGCCGATGGATCACTCAAAGGCTTCATCCCCCAACAGCACTTGGACTCAAAGCTCTTTTTCAGCATACCTGTGTTTTCCTAGCAGGCACCAATAAAATGCTTTTGTGAACTTCCATCTAAAATGTAGGTGGGACTTTTCTATTCCACAGCTTCACACAGGCTCTGGCACAGACCAGCAGTAACAGTCTGACACGCTCAATATATAAGATGTAAATTTACTTTTTGGGATGAAACAAGATTGTAAAGCTAGATTACAAAATCTAGCTTTAATCATGAGATGATTAAAACTAAGATTCAGCAGAAAGATCTAATGAAACCAGAATAGGAAACAAATCAGAAAGATTTATCAGCACTATTAAAACCTAGAGATTAAAACAGAGGCATAAATTTGAAAAAGGCCTACCAACATGAGTATCTATAGCTCATTTAATCACTGTTTGACACGGCAGAGAAAACAGAATTAACAGCAATTCTCAAAGACACAGAAGTATATTCATAATGTGACTAGAAGTTAGTGAAATTCTGGCCTGCAGCACACACATTTCACAAGATACAACAGGGATGGAAGAGTTCCTATCACTGTGACACATGCACTCAGATAACTAGCCATAGAAAGAACAATGATGAGCAGGAGACAGTTTTGAAATAAAGAGTGGGCAATGAACAGGCCAAAAGACTCAACTGAGGAGAAAGATTAAGAGCGGTAGGAACTGTACAGAAGCTGGCAAAAAGATGAGAATGAACATTACAAGACTACCTTTGAATGTCTGATGGGAAAGGGTAAGTTAGATTTCATGACTAAAAAGCTATTGAAGATTAGGAGTAAAAGGAACAAAACTAAAGCAACAGGAGGTAATGGGTGAGGAAAAAGCCTTTGTGTAGTGAGCAGCAGTGAGATGTATCAGGTTGCAAGCTCTCGCATCGGCCAGAGAAGTACCAACATATCGCTATTTAACTGACAGTTGAATGCCGGGAACAAACAAGAAACCATTTCTAAAGTGGAAGATTTGAACAAACAAGTCTAAATTCCACCATTTACTAACATACAGTTAACCTAGTATTCATTATTTGGATGGCATAACTTGGCTTCTGAACAAATGTAGCACTGTATCTGAAGAACAGGGGAAACACTGAGCATGTCAACATAGCTTTCATTAGGACTTTCTTACATGAATATTAATTTTCTAATATTTTCCTCTGCATCCGCTCTTTTTCCATACGCTGTCAATCTTTACGGTATTTCACTGCTACATCAATTACCTTTTAATGGAGACATCAAGATCCTTCAAGCAGTCCACAATTGTGCTTCTGTGTCGCTGTACTGCATTATGGTCCGTCTGTACAGTCTTCAGCAATGATGTCAAAGCTACGTATCTGGGATAAGGACATAAGGCAAAGCATTACTTGACAGCAGCCATGCAATTTCTATGCAACACCCTCAATTTTTTTTTTTTTTTGGCAGAATAGAATTCTCTTGCATTCAAGAACAAATGGAAGTCTTCCAGGGAACTGCCTCTCCAAAGGACATTTCCCATATAGAAGTGTAAAATACCTAACAATACCCTGCTGCCTAGACAAGCATTTGTCCCAATTTCTGGGCGCATGTCACTTGCCCTGCTTTCACGAGGTATTTTGGAAAGCATAGGCAATTTAATGGTACGACTCCTCAGATCAAATTCTGAAATGAGTGTATGAACTGTAGTTCTCAGTATTAAAGCCTTCTACCTGTACCATGGTTGTCTAACAAAATTCCTAAAGACAGTACTTCATTCCCAGCAGCTACAATAAATTCTGTGTCCAGATTTAGGGTAATCAAATCCTTTCAAGACCACAAAACAGACTCTTTGTTGCAACCAGCATGCAATTAGGAAAGCAAAACAAAACAAAAACAAACAAACAAAAAACAACACACACACTTCTGCTAATTTGTCAGATCTCCAGTGCCAACCCTGACTGAATGCTCCCAGAGACCAGTTGGGACAAGGTAGGAGACTTAGGCTCTTGTGGAAAAACACTCTGGACCATACTAAGAAATCACATGCTAAGAACTCGATTGTGGACCCAGGCTCACCAGCTAAGGGAAAGGCTACAGTAAGGCTGACAGAAAAAAGAATGCACCAGGAAAACAAACAAACAAACAAAACCAAAGTGATACTATTCACATCAACTGCACTTCCCAACACTCTCCTAGGAAACTACTTCAGCATAATCTTTGCCTAATTCCTTCCCTAACGTTTGTAGCTGAGTGTAGCTAGAACATGCTTCATACAACTTACCTAATATTTTTGTCGTTGTTTAGTAAGAAACGGCCTAGGATGTTAATGGCTAACACCTGCAGAAAGAGTTAGGGAATGTCAATGACCAGAGAAGGCTGCTAGTCTTCAACATTGTTCCAAGATGACTTTTAAAGGCAACCTGTCAAACTACCACGGGGGTTCTTGGTCAAAGGCATAACACAAAGAACTCCACAGGCTGGCTAAGCAGAGGCAAACCCAAGGCAAGCACAGCATGAGCTCTCTCCTGCACCAAAGGGAGTAGTCTGCCGAAGACCTTTTCCACCTCCCCTCCCCCTCCTTTTTTTTTTTTTTTTTTTTAATTTCCCAAATTCAACAGTCTTATCTAGAGCCAATCATGCAGCTACCTTTGGGTGAAATGACTTTGCTCTCATGTGTCCTCTTGGCGAGTTACTCGCTCTACTGCAAGCTTGGAAAAACAAACAATGCCCTGGCAAAGACAACTTACTCTCAGTCCACTCTCAGATTTTATGTCCATAATAGTCAGCACCGTTTCATAGAGAATAGCATTTCCCACGTTTTTACTCGTTTCCGTATTAGTGGCAACCTGGAGGGGGGAAAAAAGCCACACAACATGAAGGATTCCAATGCACACTACCCAGCCCCGCTTTTGTGCTTTACTGCAGATAAGGCAGCTGAACTAGCTAGCTCATCTTTGATAAAACAGTAGCAATGCCCCAAACACATACATTTCTGACAACAAAATTCACCCCAGCACTGTAAGCAGCTGACTCCTCCCCAGTGATGCCAAATTTCAATTAGCAAGAAATGAGAAGAGAAAGTTTAGGCTGATTAGCAACCTTGCAGATCTCACCTGTGCAAGTATATCATTCATTGCTTCACTTGAATCATCATCATTTCGCCCTAGAATTCTTAGTAACCGCAGAATTCGCACCTGTGTCACAAAGTAAAACAAGGGAAATTTCACTGGATTTAAGTGCTTTACATAGGAGTATCAATAAATGTCCAGTATTTCTCCTGAGGAGTAACAGAAAAGCAAGACAAGCTCCTGGTTTTCTGCTCCAAAGCAGATTTAGAATTTGGTTCCATCCTCAAGATCTCTACCAGAAAGTATAGATCTATGTTATGCTTACATTTTCTCCTACTGCCCAGAACTGCTAATAGCACTCCCACTACCCAGTAAGCACAGTCTGAAAAGACCAACACAGACATAGTTTCTTTTTTTCTTCCTAACAAAAGTCTCCACAAAATGAAAGGCATCTTGGCACTGAAGTGGATGATGAGCATAAGCACAATCCGCTCTAACATAAGATCTCAAAAATCAACACAGCTGTCCTTCGGAAAACATCTCGCAATACCTAAGTCTCAAAAGACAGTACTACTAGAACTAAATCTACAGATTACACAGTGCATCGGTCCTTACCTGCAAAAAGGGGTCACTGATCCCAGACACGTCATGCTCTGGTGAATACCCAGACATGATAAGGTTCTTCAGAATACGAACTAATTGGGGAACAAGCTGTGAAGAGAGTTGTTAGAAAGTTTACCTAAAGGATTTTTAATTTTTGAAAGGTTACCTGATTTTTGAAGGATCCAAAAAAAACAAACTATGTTTAGAGGCAAGATCAGTTTACAGATTCTTCCACAAAGTTCACCTGTACATTTAGAGAAGATTTTACATACATAACCATAGTTCAGCTAAAGAACAACTATCAATAATTATGCTGAGATCCAAGTATCAAAAATCTACTAAAATCTACACAATAGGTGATGCTCAAGTAGTACCAACTCAAGAAGCTCTTCTCATGAAAAGGGGGCTACTGGGACTATTAGAATGGGATGATTCCAGGACCTTGCTTGGGTGATTTCTTTAACAAGCAAATCTCCATATAGCACTATGTGCTATAGTTGTATAGAGCATACATATACTTGTATGGAGCAACAGGCATAGCTAAGATTTGATCATTTCAGGTGCTATGAATAAATTGTTAAAAGACTGCTTCAAGTTTGACACTCCATCCAGGCTGGCTTCTAGAAAGAAAAGCTTAAGTGTTCTGCTGACTCTCCAAAAGCTCCTGAATAGGACACAGCCCAGATTTCCCCCTAACCTTCCTCCAGGGCTCTATCGCTAGGTTACTCTTTCACTGCAGACAGTTTCTGGGTCTAAAACTGACTGAAGTTCTGCTGTGTGTGTTACTACCAGACTAGGAAATACAGAAGCCCGTAAATTTACACTGCTTATATTTAAAATTTCATTCCAATTGGGAAGGCTGAAAACTTGAAAAAAGTTCTGATTCCTCGGATGTTAATTATGCTGGTCTACTGATAGCCATCTGCTTCACAGGATTAAGTCACTTTTCAGGACTTGTACACAGCTTTGAAGAAATGTCATTTGTTAACTCCCTCCACTTTACACATTTCTAGCTGTAAGTACATCAACCATCAGGGCAATTCTGAAGCATAATAGAGTTGCTCTATGGTAGGAAGCATACACCCAGCATAGAGTCAGCTGTTTAGGGCAAAATCTGGCAAATATGTTTACCAATTAACCAGGCAAGCTGTAAGAAACTTAATATTAATCTGCAAAAAAAACAAAAACCCAAACTCCTGGTGGATGGAGTACAGCTGCAGACCTCTCAAGTTTTATTCTTTCCTATAGGAAGTTTCTTCCATTCCTCTCAGTGCTGATATTATTTAAAAAAGTCCAGACCACCTGAAGATGAGATTATGGACCACACAGAGGTACTGTGGTACTTGCATTAGGTGATTTTTCAATCACAGAGTATGACTGGCACCAACATAGTGTCATTCTCTCAACTCATTTTATGCAGGACAATTACAGGTTATCAAAGCATGTTCTAAAAGAATCTCCTTCACATCAACCCCTAAGACTATTTTTTTTCCTCATCCTTGAGACTTGCTGCTCCTGCACTTTAAGGAACTCACTATGAATCAGGAAATGCGTTAACATTACAGAATTTCTACCAGGTGAGAGATATCCTATAATAAAGTTTGTCATTTCTGACAACATCAAATCAAGACAGTGCTTCAGTTTTGGGACAAATCACAATGGCTGTTGCCAAGAGCACAGTGTGATTTATGGAGCCAAACAGCTACACAGTGTACTAAATGGGCGATGTTTCTGGAGTAACATCCTGTACTTTTGTGGTGCAGTGCAGGAAGGAAACCAGCTCAGTTTCCCCATCGTCTTTTTTTTTTTTTCCTACCTTAGCTCTTCAGGAATCACATACTCCTCTGAAAATGTGTTTCACAGAACATACAAGGAAAAGAAATGGTGAATTTTGTATTGCTCGTTTTAAGAGGAATCAAGAGGATGCTGAACCATCTTTCCTTAAGACAGAATAACGCCTGAGTGGAGTGACCTGCCGGAGTATTCTTAGAACATCAATTAACATTTTCTTTATTTTTTTACATGCAGCATTATCAGGAATGAGGACATGACAAACAAAGGGAAGAGACATAGCCATGGAGATCAGTTGAAGGCCCTCACCTATCTTCAGTGAAATTATACCCACAGAAAATATTGGCAGCGGAGCTGTACCCAGTAGTCCTATGCAGCACAGTGAGCCAATTTTCAAGTAGCTAAGTAGCTGCCTCTCCTGTTCTTTTCTTGTAAAACAGTTACCCAAAGCTGTCCCATGTTGCAGGCAAGACAAAGCCCAGTTTGTGGTAAGAAGAAAGCCCAGAGGTACAACGTGCAAGTGCACAAGAATTTCCCTCCTATTCTTTAAATGAGAGAGGGCTCGAGAAAAGCAGGTTCACATTTGGAGAAGGCCACAACTGAGATTCAGGGCTGCCATGGGTACGGAAGTTTAGTGATGAGATCAGAACACAAAAAGCATTAGACAAATACAGTTGATTAGCTTGTGGCATTAATCACAAATGCGGCATTAATCACAAATGTGGCAGTAACAGGCACTGCCTCACAAAATGCATGGAAGTCTCTACAGATTCAATGCATGCATGCAGCATCCAGAAGAATTAACTCTTACCTTTTCATTCTAACACACAGCAGGATTCCAAACAGACAAAGGGGACAAAACAAACGAAGCAGGCATTAGGGAGAGATAAGTGTACCATTCACAGCATAAACAACCAAAAGAGATAGCTAGAAAAGAAGGTACCTAAAGGCTGTGGACTCAGCTCTTGTGTCTTTCCCAGGATTATCATCTTAAATGATTACCATCTTACAGGCTAAGTACCTTTAAGAGGACCCCAGTGACACTTTCACATTCATTTCTGACATATACAACCATGGCAAGCAAATATGCATGCTAAAGTGACAAGATGCATCAAACGATGTATCATTCAAAATCCCTAACAATATAGACAAGCCAAGGAAGAACTGGGCATGCAAATAAATGAGCACCTTTACGACTTTTCAGAGGAGCAATCATCCAGCTCCATTCTATCAGTTTTTGTTCAACTTTAATTCATTCTTTGATCACAAAATTACAATACTTTCAGATGTTCCTCTATTAGAACTTCCTAATGTGGCGATAAGTACTGCAAAGCAAATTACAGCACGCGGCATAAGGAAGTTAATACTAAAATGGAAGAAAAAGAGATCCTAATCTGAGAAGAAATTATGGTGTGCCTGAAGTTAAAAGTGGAAATGACTTAACATAACATGAACGAGAGATGAAGTATCTATAGAGCCAGAACTTCCACTGGTATTTTTGACCTAAGTTTATAAAACCATATGCCTATGGTTAAGGCATTTAAATGTCAGTCTAGGCCTCCTTGTTTCTGTACGTAATTCATGTGCCATCCCTAATATCACTATGCAATTATCCATTAAAAAAAAGGCAAGAAAAGATGACCTCTGTCAAAGAGGATACTGTAATTCAACTTTACTATAAGGTTCATACAACACAGCCTTAAAAGTGATGTTTTTTCTTACCACCATCCCTGCAGTTGTTATGGCTAAAGATGACCTACCTCCCTGATATTAAGATTTTGATGGTTTTGTGTATAATGCCTTTCTTTCAAGCAGACAGGATCATCAATTTTTTCACTCAAATAACGGCAAGGATTTTATTTAAAAAAACATGTGCACTCTGCCTTCACTAGAAAGGCTACAATGCATCAGTTAAAAAACAACAACAACAAAACACCACCAACAACAAAAAGTTAGCTCTCCAATGTTACAGTTTGCACTTACCTTTCTAAAGTGTGCAAGCATGTCCGGGCTTCTCTCACACATCTCTGTGAGGAGAACAACTGATGTGTGAAGAACACCTAAAGGCCAGAGGAAGGAAAAAAAAAATATCTGTTGTTAAAATATAATCCAGTTCGTATGATAATTTACAAGCACATGACAAAAATCAGAGGAAAACAACAAGCTGTCACATAAAACACAGCCTGCTTGAATCCAACATATCTGCCCCAAAAGATACTTGTGCTGGCAGCTGTGCCCATAGGAAAGTAGACAGCTGTGTGTGCATGTGTTAGAGCAGAAGCTCAAGTGAGGAGAGAAATTGACCTTGTGTGAAACAACTTCCATATTAAATACATACACAGATGGTAACTGGCATGCAAACACAAAATTCCAGAAGTGGTAAAACATGCTAATTGCCTTGTAGATGTTTGGTTCCTTATGCTTCCTAGTTCTATATTCTGACTTCAGGGCCCTACACAACCTTAAGTGACATGAATTGGGCCTTCCTGACAGAGTCCCAGACCTCAGTCTGGAAAAAAGATTGGGGAAGCACGTGTGTACATGGCCAGTAAACTACTGAGGCCTCTGCCTTAATGGAACTCAGTTAGAGCTAGAAAAGGCATGCAGGCAACAGGTTTCTATATCTGCATACTGAATAAATATAACTTGGGGATGAAAGGATGTTGAAGAACCCTATAGCGTTATGCTAATAGAAGGCACACAAGTGAAACAATATTAAGTTCCGCACACAACAAGTGAAACAATATTAAGTTCCTTTATGCAGTGCACTAGATAAAAGTCAGTTCTTCCTGTTTCTGCCTGAAGTGTCAAAAAAAAAAAAAAAACAGTGAAAGATTCCTTTTGTCACCTGAGTCATGTAAAATCCTGCTAAGCAGTATAGTCATAAGCACCTTCTGAATGACATTTGCTTTCACTGCAATGTGATATGAAGAAATAAATCATATAACAACCCCTCAAATTTCCCTCTAATCAAACAGCTTAGGTAGTAACCGTGCCATCCCATACCGAATGGCATAGCTTTGCTAAGCATGCTCTCATAGACATTACCATGATTCTTCTCATTAAGCAAGTTTTTGGTGGCTGGCAGGAACATTTCCATGAGTTCAGGCACCTTTCTAATGACATGAACAGCACACAATGCAGCCTGTAAAGAAAAATATCTTGGTTACTGTATACTACAAGGCAACAATATATGTTCTGTGGGAACTACCACAGTGTTCAGAAAACACAAAAATGTAGAAAATTCATAATACAATAATAAAATTCATGATACAATATTGATATGGCTTCTAGTAATGAGATACAAACAGCTTTTTTGACCTCTTCTCTATGATGCTTTGTCTGAACTGATATGAGTAAATTTAAGGGAAAAAAAAAACACTGAAAGACGGGGTTAGTGTTTGTTAATAGACAGATATTACATTATTACTTACATTATAATTAATCATACACAGTATCAAAGTAAAAACAGTTGCCTCGTCCGCTGGAAGCATGTCTTGGAAAGGCTTACACACATTCCCTCTATCCACTGTTTTACTTCTCATCTAGATATACAGGGGTCCAGTCTTTGCCTATGCCACACACACTGGGAAATACTCTGCCAGTTCGACCTAATATGTTTAGCATTTCAGACAGAAGCAAGGTACCCCATTAATCTCAAGTTTTAGTTCACAACAAAGTACTCAACTCCCTCAAGTACCTTCTTCCTTAGATAGGAGTTTGAAGTTTTCAGGAGTTTTTCCACTTCTCCTGCAAGGTCTCTGCACATCTCTGAGGAACCCATGCAGCCAAGAGTACAGAGTGCCAGCCCCTGCACATATTGTGTGCTGTGATTAAGGTCACTGTACAGGAGAACAAAAAAAGTCAATCAGCACACACATACACAGAATCTGAACACACTAAAAAAATGGGATCTGTACATACAGTCACTTTAACAGCAGCCTGCATTGCCCAGAACACTTTGATAACCAGCTATTTGGGAGTACAGGTAAAGAGCAGCAGCAGCTTTGTATGCCTACACCATCAACTTTGGCCCTGCTTGTACTTAGAATCCTCCACTATAAAGATGTGGGTAAAACTACCAAGTGGCCATTCAGTGTTTGAGCTAAGAAGGGGGAAGACCACACAGAACTCCATTAGAACTACTGAAGTTTAAAAAAAAAAGCAGAAAAATTGTGTTTTGAAACTTGCATGCAGAAAAGAACATCAAGTACAGCACTGCACTGACTTGGTGGTTGTCCCAGTTAAACATGTTCTAGAATAGGCTCTGACATTTGATTTGTACACTCTATTTGCAGTTTTTGATGTCTTAAGATTTTTGTGTAGTTTCGTTTCCTGCATATACTTATTCGTTTCTGTTTGGCCCCCTTTCTCTCTTCTGTATCACTATTTCACAAGTGTTAATGAAGGATAAAATATAAAACTTCATTCACATTTACTCAGGAAACAAGATCTAAAAAGTAACACAGCATTTCTATGGACTAATATGTTAAATCTAGTATAAAATTCTGATTTCATATTATACTAAAGCTTATACACTTATACGAATGCTGATTAAAAGTAGAGGGATTTTGCAAATCAGACATTAAACCTATGCCGAATATCCTTCATCTTAATTGGTCCTACTTCCAAAGTGCTCTGTTATTGGGAGCTTAAACAGAGAGCCACACACCTTGAAAAGAATCAAGGCAGGAGTTTTGTTTAGCAATCCTAGCTGTTCACATGCCTGAGGAAATCACCAAAGCGCTTGATAATTAAGTTAAACAATCTATCAGTACACGCCATTTGTTTGTCTGTCCACTCCAGTCACTATACTAGACAACAGAGCTTCCACACAGCAATCCTAAGAATCTTTAACATAGATTTCTATACCACTTTGTATCAAGCTCCTTGATACTTGTCACTACAGCATCCAGGTGGTCACAAATCCTGATACTATTGTAAAGAAGGTAAAAATTAGTTTCCAGATTTGGGGCATTTTTGTATGATGGGGGAGCAGAGGAAATGAGTGGTATGTAACCAAACATATAAAACATGTAGAAAAACAAGAACCAGCATTCTGGTTGTGACATGAAGCAACCATGCACTACAATAATTTGTGGAGGAAGCAGCAGATGACACAAGCTGCTAATGGGTGAATTTTGGCAGCTACACACTCTGCATATAGCAAGTATATGCTTCAACAAGGGTGCTCATATTTGCAGCAAAAAAAAAAAAAAAAAATCTATGTTGTGCTATAAATATACACACACACAAAAAAAACACACCAACCAAGCTGGCATTTAGATAAGTCTAATAAGACCTAGTTGTTACTTTCCTCTTCCCTTCCATCTTGAAAGCAACAGAGAACACACCAATCATCATCTGCTAAACTATAACATGAAACATGCCAAGTTTAGTAGCATTTTGCTGGGGAAAAGGGGAGGGGGAAGAAGGGAAGGATAGAATGCATGGGGGAATCCTAATTTTCCAACACCCTCATGTGATTTCAAGAAGATGCCAAGCAGATAGCACATCCCAGGCTACTGCCTTGCTTCCAAGAAAAAAAAAAAAACATTCATCCGTATTGCCAGGCCCACTCTAAGACAACAGCATACACACTCTTGATCCCCAAAGCCAAGCAACTCCTCAGAGCTCATCAGCACAGAACTTGGCTGCATCAATAGCTACAATTTTGTGACTTAAGACAGCCAGTGCAATATACAAAATTTTATCAGTGCTATAAAAACATCCTCTGATTCAAACATTTAAAATGTGGGAACTTTCAACAAGGCTGCATTACTAACTGCTTGCCTAGCTTTGACATACAGCAAGTTACGAGGTAACTAAATAACTTTTAGAACTAACCTATAGAAACTATAGGTTATTTAGACCTATAAACTGTTATACACTATATAGAACTAACCTATAGAAATAATCTATATAACTACCTATAGAACTAGGAATTTTTTTACAACAATTTGAGGTTTTCTACACTGGCTGAGCAGCTTATTGTGGTCAGTTCAGGTTTCTGATTTTATTCATCATAAGCCTTCAGAAAAAAAAAATTCTTCTGAAACAGTGGTTACATCAGATGTTGTTTGCCATGTGGATTCAGAACCATGCCAATTTGTATTGTCTTCCCACTGAGGAATTGGAATAGGATCATCCAAAGAAGGACAGGACTAAAACAGTCTTGTACATCAACAAAGTGTCATCAGCATTTAGATTTCCAGATTGAAGACCCTGTTTTTCTAATAAAAAAAAAAAAAAAGAAGTTCTCAAAATATCACTATCAGGAGTGTGCTTTGACATCCTGAAACCTCAAAACATATGTTCATGGGGGAAGAGATGGTACCCTTACTTCTTGATGCAATTGGTCATAAGAAGATGAACATCCTGTCTCTCATCCAGCAGCAACATGGCACCTAAATACCCAATGCGCTTATCTGTGAATTTCTGAGAGGCAATGAGCTTGAGGCACTCCAACTGTAAAAAAATAAATAAATAAATAAAGAGGACAAGATTAGCTTAAATTATTTCTTTACTAAAGAAGAAACAGTTTGAGCCTTTATGTAAACATCTTGGGCTTATCTGAGAGTATATTTTCTGCCTGCTTTGGTGATACAGAAAAAATAACAAAAGGTTGAACAATTAGCCTGTAACTCACAGCAAGCCAGTAGCAAAACCAGAGGCAAAGTAGCAGCCCCTTTACCTTGAAGCAGCCATTCACTGCTAACTTTCCACGATCTCAGATGTACCACATATGTCAGAGTTAAGTCAGAGTACAAAAACATGTTTATGAAGACTTTCTATAGATAAGAATATCATCTTCCTGTCTCCCTCTTCCATAGTCTACCAGAGGACTAATGTTCCAAAAACAAGCTAGGCAACTGGGGAAAACTGAAACCAGCATTTTACAGGTCACATTACTAAAAGAGCGGTAAGGAACAGCAATTTCTTACAGCAGAGCATAGACCTGTTATTATACGCCTAGAATAAGTTACTTTAAAAAAAAAAAAAAGGTGGTTACAAAACTTCTATTTGTAATTTCTATCGCCATAAACCTGATGTGCTGTTTTGATTCTGTTTAGAACTATCCCCATGTAATAGACTGGAGTTTACAAACTACTGTTCTGCAGAAACATGGACAGTTGGAGTGAACAGTCTAGCAAAAGCAAAACATTTTTTTAAGAAACTCACACAGCTATAGCTCTCAAACAGTAAATTCCACTTACACAGTCAAAATCTAATGCAGATTCAGAACAAATGACGGGACAGCTTCCAAATATACCAAAGAGTAGAGAGGAAAACTGAAGCTAATAATGCTCCAAATCAGTCAATGTGTCTAAAACAAAAAGCATAATGGCACATGACACAGCAAGCACCAAAGTCTGACCTACCTGTCCAAAATGAGCAGGGTAACCCAGCATGTGCATATAGAGCAGCTTTGCCACATTTCTGCATCGGTACGTGTTATCTTCCTCTCTGAAGGATGATCTTATAGCAGCACATTCCTTTTGGATCATCTCACGCTCTTCTGCCTGGGTTCTTGCTGTCCGGATGGTCCGGATCAGCTCCCGCAGTCTGATAGGGGCTGGCATCCTCTAGAAGAAGGAAGAAAGATCCATAAACCCTCTACTCTACTCAAAGACTTCATAATCACCTCCTATTTTATCACAAAGAAAACTTATTTCCTATTTCACAATTATAAAAATTGAAGGAACAAGAAAACACAGAACAATTAAGTGGCTTCATTAACCAGAGCTCTATGCACCTCCAAGAAATTCAAGTTTTCACATTTGCTCTCCCATTTTTATGGGACATTGCAGACTGGAATTGCTGTGTTTTGAGCTGGCTATCAAGTATACAATGTGACAAGAAGGAACTTGGCAATGCATGCTCTCATGTACACATCTTCTGATTTTCTCCATAAGTCCCACTCACATAGAGTAGATCACAAAGTCCTGATGAATTGAGACAAATCCTTTACAAAAAATAAAATAAAATAAAAAACCAAGTCTGCTTAATGACTAACACAAAATTTCAGGCAGTCATTCCTGATAATGAGGCTTCAAAAATCCTCGTGCAACCTTGTGCCATGCATACCTCTTTTTCTGTGGAAAGGGTGGTGCGTGCATAAAAAAAGCAGATGCAAGAGCAATCCTGACCATGCGGATACTTTTCAGAGACTGTTCTTTAAAAAATGCAAGTTGACACTGTCCCTTTATTACACACCAGGCAGAACAATACTTTCTAAAACAAACATGCCTGTCATGTTACTTTCCGGTGGCAGTATGTAAAGACAGTATGCAAGAAAAGCCCATCTTACATAACTCTCAGTAGTTTCATTTTACCAGCTAGAACAGACAGGGCTGTCTGACCTGGAGACAACTTGTGCTCTTGAATAACCCTGAAGAGAAAATGGCTTTCACACAAAAGCCAAACTTAAGAACTACGTTCAAAACATCTGAGCTGTTATACTTGCCAAAGCAGTCTCCTGACTTCGAAGGACACAAGACTATGCATGCATCTCAGTTTTTTTACGGGCATGTAAGACTGAAGATAACTGAACTGTTCGGATGACACATAAATGCCATATCAACTTGCAAGAAATTATTGAATAAGGCAGTCTGTTACAAAGTTTTTGTCTGGGTACCACCCTCCCCAGTCAGTGTGTCATTAATTTTAAGCACTGTCATATCAAAAGAAGAAATTGTGTTGCATACACAATTCAATATATCAGAATACAGGAGGGAAAAGGCACCCTGGGAAACATACTGAGTTAGTAGTAGTCTTGTTTGCTAAAGAAATTAAACAAAGCTGGGCATACAAAGAGTAAAGGTGGCCTCTCACTGAAGTAACTGAGTGCTGATAAATAGATCTGGTTTATAAACCTGATCTGCTACGGAGTTCACACAAAACCCTAAGTCATTTCAGTCAAACCACGTAGCTCCTCATATTCCAGTTGCTTATTTTCATATCTAGAACTTGAATTTGCACAGACAAAGCATTCAATTCTGAGCATTCAATTCAATGGTCTTTCAGCATAAAGAAACTTTGCGGCAAGATGGCTCAAAGTGAATGATGAAGACTACTGGATCCTTTCATCCTTAGTTTTGCCCTGTTTCTCCACACACTAAGTTAGTAATACTTCCTCACATTACTGTCATACGAAATAAATTAATGCTTACTAATCATTCATCTGCAACACTAATGAGCCTCAGAGGAATGGTCTAGAGGAAGTACAAAATCTCATCTTCAGAACAGTAAGTGAACATGAAGTAGAAAAGGCCTTTGAAGGAGAAAAGGCCTTTGAGTCTTTTTTTTTTTTCCAATTCTGCTCATGAAAAGTTTCTAATGTTCTGAAAGTAAACTGAAAATATTGTTCAAAATGGTACAGGTACAAATATAAAAAACTGAAAATATAAAACACAAAAGTGTGCAATAGTTGCCTCACAGCTGCTGCTGGGTTGTGCTGCCTTGTTCTGTGGCAATTTATTCCTAGTGAAAGGGGAAAAAGACAGCAAATGTCTGCTGTTACCAGTGACTTGTTAACCCACTACCAGCTATACCCTGCCCATACTTCAGTAATTTGTCTGCCTGGACCCATTCTTAGAGTGAGCCTTCAGCACTAAAACTCTGAATACAACTTAGACACAGGGTTTATCTACCTGGGAAATTATTCTGAGTAAGACTGGATGCAATTCCAATAGTTTCATGTATCCTCATATCTGTAATAGTCTTCATCTCATTCTACACATTTACAAGAAGAATGTGATCTACCAGCTCTTCAGGGGAATATTCTCTAGTATTTTCTAACTTAAGGAGGAACTTTTATGTTTCTGATTACCGAATGTAGAGCCTAAGGCGGCAGAAAGTAAAAGATTAGAAACGTAACAGCCCTACCAGGTCAGACCAAGGCTCCATCCTGTTCAGTTACAAAGACTGGCTGATAGCAGATACCTGAGAAGAGTGGGGAAAAAAAAAAAAAAAAAAGGCAAGTACATAACAACAATTCCCCAGAATACTCTTGCAACCTCCCACAATGTGGCTCAAGAACTTCCAAAGCCAGAAACAGCATCAAATCTTCTCAGATTTGTCTGGTTTCATCTGGAACACAGGTAAATCTCAAGTGCTGACAAATCCTGCAAAACAGAGCTCCACAGCTTGAGCTCCTTTCACACACCTCCTTCACTTGGTCATCATTTCCTGACTTCCTTTCTCTATTGGTGCTCCCAATTCTTCTATTATGAGAGGCAATAACATCCATTCCCTATTTAGCTTTTACATGAAAACTCATGATCTTACACATCTCCGTGTTTGTCTCACACTGACACTCCTACAAATAAATAACAAAAAAACCACACCCTACTGCCAGAATCATCCCCTGCAGTCTAAGACAACAGTCTCAAAATCATTAAGATGACCTAGGCTGACATAAAGAAGGCATCAAGAACCCACAACTTTGAGAAATTTGGGATAAAGTTCTTCCTACTGCAGCAAACCACAATTAAACTATCATTCTGGAGTCTAGTTAAGTTGATCTAAGTAAGTTGATCTAAATCTTTAATGTTTCTGAGAAGACAGACAAGTTGAAACTCTAACTTTTCTTTCTTTTTTCTTTCTTTCTTTTTTTTTTTTAAAGAAAGAATTATTTGCAAGCTTTTTCAAAAGCTCTAATCCATAATTTGTCAAGAAACTGGAGTTTGGAAGGGAGATGCTTTGAAATCAGAAGCCCATTTTGTTCCCACTCTTGCTCAACACAAGGATTGTCAGACCAAGATCTATACAGCAGCATAGCTATCCTAGCCACGTGCCTAAAACTCATTCTGCAGGTACGCCCACTGAGGACTTCAGCATCTTATATTAAGCTTGACTCTAGACAATGCAAAGTAAAAAGACAGATTGCCCGAAGAGTTCTAGTCAAGGGGAAATGGCACTGAACACATATGCCGCATATTCTACATACATTTTTTATGAATATTAATTCTTCATCCTTCACAGGCTTTTAAACAATACTCCTACCTCATCAACAGGACTGGTAAAATGAAAGAAAAACACTGGAGATCTAATATGGTTCACCTCAATGTCATCCATTTCACTGTACAGAACAGAAACACATAACCTATCCTTACAAATATCCTTGCATAAAATACCTAGCAAATCACATTGTAAACCATACTTTTTTCCCTTCACATATCACAATCACAGCAAAACATGCAGAAGCTAGTATTTAAGAAAACAATTTAAGAAAAAATAAAGACTCAACAATAGGTAAATTATGAGGCTGCCTCTGCTTCACATTTAATTGTGTAATATGGTAACAGGTGGTTTGTACAGACAGTTCAATCTGAACTACTTCCTAGGAGCCATCATCTCTCACACTTCATGTCTGATAAAAGCAGGACAATTAGGAACTGCTCTGAAGGAGGACATCATAACATGCAAAAGTCAAGACCATTACTTATTTTCCAACATTGAAGACTTCTGACTTTGTTCTGCAACTCTCTATCCTTTTACCAATGCTAAATCATCTGTCATTTTAAACACATATTTGATTTCTTCCCAAAGGAAAAATTCACGTTTGAATTCACATTCGTATTTCCCTCCTACAAAATTAATCACTTCAAGTATTACCTGTTTCAGAGACTTTCCCATGCATGTTTTTCTAGCATTTCACTGCTTAGATGTTCCTATGCAACATAGCAGGGTAGCTTCCCCCTGCATAAAGAAAGGATTCTCTTGGAACCAAGAAATTATCGCACCAGTCATTTGATTTCCATTCCCAAGAACTTTAAGATTCTTTGCACACCAACAAAACAGAAATCTTATTTTTAAGCTTTGGATTTTTAAAGCAAGTATAAGTGGTAGATACTGTAGGTGTCAAGAAATCTGGAATACTTTGGAATAAAAGTATTTTTGTGTCCTAGAACAGATTAAGAATTATTACTACCAACTACTCCAAAGCCTATCACAATGCTAACAAACCTTAATGTGATATACCTTGCATAATTCCTGCTCTCTGTTAAGTATCACTGTACACAGGATATAATGTGCATACACCAAACAATTACAGTACCATTACAGCTTTCTCACTAACAGACTACACAAACACATACAGTTACCCTGTATCACTGCAAGGAGTAAAAAAGAACAACAAAGAGCCACAGTAGATAAGGCATAAAACTGACCTTCCCTAGTATCCTAGCACTATTCTCCTGGAAGTGGCAAGCACACAGAGAACACTAAAGAGAAAGCACATCAACATCTCCTAAACATCCTCCCTGCTTCCAGGACTCGCTGCAGCTCAAGGGACTTTCTGACCCAAAGGTGCACAAGTGCACCCCTCTGCAGACCTATGGACTTGCCCAATCCCTTCTTGGCAGCATTCAAGCTTTCATACCTGTGGTGGTAAACAGCACAGTTTAAATATAAGTTTCATGAAAAATAACTATGTATTTAGACATATTTAAACATATCTAAACATATGTATTTAGAATATTACAATTGTTTAGAGAAAACAATCAGACTGCCCAGCTTCTATTGTGCTGCATTTTTTTTTAATATTACAAATGGCTTCTTGAATGACAGCTTATTTGGAACCTTTTACTATGTATTTATCATTATAGTGAATTTTCAGCACAAGCGCTGGTTTGCATTAATTGACAAATTCAGTTCACCATCGTATTGCATACTAACTTAATATCATGAAATCCTTCCATAGCTTTAAAAATCAAACTGTCACTGTTGTATTCATTCCTCTTTTCGAAATCACTTATGAATGTGCTTAATGGCACAGTTTCTCAGAGAGCATCTTAATAATCTCTAGCATGAAAGCAGATGGATTTTCTATCATTGTCTGGCCACCTTTGTTTCCATTCCTTAGCTAGTTATTAATTCACAAGAGGATCTACCTTGCAGAACTGCACAGTCATGCGATAAAAGCCTCTGGTGAGAGCCTCTGGCAAGACTTCTGAGAGAAAAATAAAAAGAGAAAAAAAACCTCTAACCATCTATAATCCAGACGACATTATGTGTTTATTAATAACCATCAAGAAACCCAGCAGTTCCTATGAAACATGCTCAAGCACCTTTAAAAAAACTGACATTGCACAAAACAGTACTAGTTACACTGTTTAAAAAAAAAATTGTTAATGGCCACACAGCAAATTTGTGAGCTGAACAGTTTTGAGTTCTTTTAGAAGTACAGGTGAGCTTTCCCTTGAGATATTTTTACTAATCTTACCTTTGGGTAACAAAGCAGAGCCCTTTCCAGGCTAAAAGACTGCTGTTACTGAAACTAGTAACTAGTTTTGTTCCATGCTGTCATATTGGGAAAATATTTATGTTCCATAAACATCAACTGAGAAGAACAGTAAGGATGGGAAAAAGTTCGCTTAAGAATAAATGAAGAGGCTTTAAACAATTTAGTAGTTCTTAGACTTTCTTTTTATGGGATGTCCCAGAAAATTTGTTGTATTTGAAAGATATACTCATACATCGCTGTCACGTAACCATCAGCAAAATAGCTCTCCAAAAACACTTTGCTGTCTCAGTTCCCACCTCTACAACACAAGTGTTGACCACATCGGCATTTTAAGGGACTCCCTGACTGCAGTATTATCCCCGCAGCAAAGTGAATCAAATACAGTTAATTTTACTACAAAAGACTGACTGAATTAAAAGTAGGAAGAACTTATGAATTCTTCCTACTACCTTTATCAGGGGCATGTGCATATACAGGAACCTACACTTGCTTTTTGCAAGCAAGAGATTCTTCCTAGGGGCACTTTAGAAAAGAAAGCTTAAAATTAGACATCATCAAATGAATTTCTCTCCTTCTACACCATCATTAAGATCCTTATACAACAACTCCATACAGACTTTGCAAATCGATCAGAACTGCCTGATACTTATTCTGTCAATAGCCACTTATTTTCACTTCTTTCAGCTAATACAAGTCACGAATTGCAAAGAATGCCTGAGGGAGTGTGGAGGGCACCTCTGGAGACCATCTGGTCACACAGGGTCACCTGAAGCATGCTGACCGGCCACATTCCACTCTAGCACTACAAGCAGCCCTCCTCCAGGCCAGGGACTTGCTTAGCCCACGGGCAGGGGTAAGTTGTGCAACTTCACTTCCTACACACACACACACGTATATGTATATGTAAAGATAAATTTAATTCGTTTTTGACTGTTCTTTGGCCAAAGCTAAGCAAGTTCTGCCTTAAGAGCCACATGCTAACAAATACTTCAGTCAATGACTACATCAGGGGACAAGCAACGGGACAGTATTAATACAGGATCTGCTGAGCAAATTACCAAACTGGGAGGAAGAAAGCTATCAGGTACTACTGAGAAAGATACCCCCAGCACTCAAAGACGTACCTTACATTCCCACTCAGATACATTTAATGAGGGGGCTAACGATGTTTGAGCAGCTATTTTCATGTCTTGCTTGTTAGGACTCCCAAAGCTAACATGAACAGCAAAGGTTTCACGGTCATCAAGCAAACCAATATTCATAGTTTACTACTGTCAAAAGAAGCTGATTAGCCTAAATCCAAGCACCTGTGCCAACAAAACAGGTGTTGGGCAAGTATTGTAGGATTTGATTTGATGAAATATTGTTCAGAACCTCAATTCCACTTCCCTCCCCCTGCCTAGAAGCAAGCTCCAGCTTCATGAGCTCCATATATTGCTGCACTCGGCAAGGTGACCCAATGAGTCATCATAAACACTTCCTGTAGTCAAACCCAGGTTCCTTCGGATGCCTCTTATTTGGCAAGTAGACTGTAACTTAATTAATAAGCATTTGAAGCAGTACAATCGCAGGCCAGAAGTATATATTCTGCAGATTTGTTTAAAAAAAAAAAAAAAAAAAAAAAAATCAGACTGGAAGCAATAAGAAAGTTAAGCGAGTATTCCTAAGGATTGCAAACTAGTTTTCACAAGCTAGCAAGTACCTTTCAGGCTGGTTATAAATCAGAACAGTATGTACTTACAGATCTTAATGTAGAACTAAGAAAGAAGAAAAAAAAAAAAAGGCAAGAGAAGACTGCACAGGCTCTACTTTTCCTGTCTTTTCTGCAAGAAATACACATAAGAGTTCTCACCTCGAGGAGTCAACTTTAGGAAATTCTTGTATATTCATTTTTTTCCTATATGCATACTGCTAACAGGAGAACAGTAAGAAGCAAATACAATGTTGTGGTAGGTACTGCCAAGCAGTCTACGCTGGAGACCAGACCTATAGAGTACACTGACAACCTGCATGAAAAAGGGCACAAGGACCCTCGTGTCCCCCATGGATGTACAGCTGGTACTCTGAGAAGCTGCTGCATAGTGAAAGGCACCAAGAGCAAGAGAGACTTTCAGCAAGGCCCAAAAAAATGATTTGACAAATATTTATGTTTTTTCCCTGATCACGTGGATGAAGAACAGGTAACACAATACCAGAACATGGCTTTGACAAACCAGTGAAACAGTAACTGTAGCAAAATCCCATGGGGACTTGAAATATGACCATGCAGACTTCACAGAGAAGAAATTAGAGCTGCACATTACTGAATAGATTATTTATGAGAGACAGAATAAAAAATACTAAAAAATAAGACCAGAAGATGAATAGGATTAAACAATTTAGAGCTAAGAACAATTAAAACACATACCTAGTGACTTACTCATTTTTGACTACACAATTTCTGTCTTGAAATCAGGAATGTCTACCGAGCACTTGAAAGACTTTTAACAGTCAGCTTCTGATGACAGCTACAAAGCAAGCAAATATCAAACTGCCAAGAACACAAAAGTTTTAAGGTATTCTCTATATTAGAGAAATGCATTTTCCTGCACAAGATGGCTGACCTACAAACATGTCTAGGAATGACAGACCCCAAGTTCAACTTCAGCTGGCTAAAAGCAGCAGAGAACTTCCCTAGCGGCAGGTCTTGTTTTCTCAGGATTAACTAACATTCTCCCTCAGTACAGCTTATGTGTTTATTCTTTACACATTACTATAAATAACAAGGCAAGTTTTAGCAGTAACTATCCCTTTCCTTATTTTGTTTACATCAGTTTTCCTCTGCCTTTTCTTTATTAATTGCAAGCTCCAGAACTCAGGCATGGTCCCTGAATACCTGGAAAAAACCTTGCAGTTAATATTTACAAAATCTGGTAGGTCAACCACAGAACTCCTCAAACTCATCAAGTCTGTTTTCTCATTTTCAAGGCCTCACCCTTTTGGGTAAGTTTTATCAAGTCCAAACTGTCTGAAACATAGTACTTTTACAAAATAAATATTTTTTTAAAAAAATGCACATCTTTTCTCAGCTTTTCTTTCCACTCTTTGGACTGCATGAAAGCTCAGTTATCTTTCCTCTGTTACTCATGAATTTTTCCCCTGCACAAGACACTCTTCTTTCCTTATCAAACTCATCTTATTATACAATGCACAGCTGAAAATATTTCATTATTATCCAGGAAGGGGTGGGAGAGGGAAAATCAATATTTAAAAACATTAAATTTTAGTCAAATGGTTATTTTCTCCCTGTTGTATAGTCTTTTAATACTTAAGCTTAGGTTGTTTCAAAGTTTCAGTTTCTACACAGGTGACCACGCCAAAGAGATTTAACTAAAGATTCTTGCTAAAAATCCCCCTTAGAACATCATGATACTCACATATACTTGATAGCCAAATAATTTGTTTTAATTTTGCAAACAACATCAAGTATTACCAAAATTCTGCATGTAAACAACTCCCAAGTGCTTCAGCTAAATTATAGCAATTTACTAGGAACTGTATGTAGTCAAATCCTTAAACATTTGAATAAGTTGAAAACCTATTCTCTGGAATCTATTTAGAAATGTGAGCATATCTCTAAAAATATTAAAACCACACGTTCAATATAGTAATGAAATCTAACCACCTTATTAAGTAACTTAAAAAAATTAAGAAGGACCAATCAAAAAGTTTTTAAGTTCCATTATTATTTACTCTTCAATTCTGGAAACAATAAGGTGTAAGGCCCGCTGAGGCTCATGGAATTATCACAGAACAGCTTCACCGTTTGGGAGAATGTTTCTCAGTTTTCAATCCAAATAAGCCATGTATCTAATCATAGTTCCTGCAGAAAGCAAGATATAAAACTCTGAACTTGGCTCCTTCTAAAAAGCAACTCAAGACTACAGAAACATGCATTTTCAAACAAATAACCAAATGAAGGTGCTGCAACCCAACTCACACATAAGCAATCTCACTTATCAAGCAACAGCAACTTTTGGAGAGTTGTATAATTAAAGCCTGATCCAGCTCCCACTGAAATCAGTAACAGAACTATCCAATTTGTTCCAGCAGAACTGAATAAAATCTGCTGTACAGAAATGGGAAGAGGAAGAGATGCCCAGGCTGTGTGAGAGGAATAACTGCAACAGATAACTACAGCTGTCTGATGCCTCACCTCCACATTGCTATCAGTAGGCTTCACACACACACAAATATACACTGGCAGTAAAAACAGAAGTGTAAATATATACTATAGATGAGGACCAAGCTATGAAAAAAAAAAATACTAGAGGTAGTGACACATTGCTTAGTTACTGATATTTATACAGGAAATAGTAAACACAATCAAGGAGCCTGGCCACCATTAAGAAGAGCAAAGGCAACACAGAGTTAACAAGAAAAGCAACCAACATACAACATTTAAAGTCAAAAAAGAATCTCTTTTTACAAACAGCTACTTAATAAAACTGAGGAACCTGTAAAGTAGAAAATGAGTTATGTTGAGAATCCAGAATTAAGGGTTGAAGGAAGTAGAGTTAAAATACAGTATGATAATAAAAGGCAAAGTAACATATACTACACAAAGATAGCAGTGGTGGGGAGAGGAAAAAAATTAAAAACAAGACATGAGAGGTCAACTTGGAGGAAATGACAGTACTATTTCCAGTCACATTTAGAAACAAGAAATGCAGCATAAAAGTGTTCCAGAGACAAAGACTACAATGCTGTTCAGAAGAGAGGGGAGGAAGAAAGCACCCTTGCTTCAACAACTTTGTACTGTCAGCAGAGATTCCTTTACACTCACACTACAACTCTGACTTTTGAATAACAGCAACCTGGGCTAGATTTAATGATACTCTTTATGTATTTACTTTATTAACCTCAAAACCCATATCCAATAAAGTAACACTGCTACCAAAATAAATGAGAAAATTTTCCCCAGAACACACCAAAGAACAAATTAATGTTACTTTCAGACAGAAGGTTTTTTGCTCTGTTATTAAAAACACAAATAACCCATCTCCAAAGTATAGTTTGAAGTTCTATACATTGCCAACTCAATAAGAACATAAATACCCATACAAAAAAGAGTCACAAGAATCTTTTCCGAATGATTGCTGCTTGAAGTAGCTCAGGTTTCTGTTAGCCCTTCACTTTGACAAGCAAATTTTTTTGCTTTCCAAATCTGAGCTGCATTATCCACAGCAGGTTCTGCCAGCAGCTTACAACCCTTCCACAATGTTGCATGTCAAACTTAACACTGTCATTAGTTTCCCCAACACTAATTCAGAGCTCTGTGCACAAAGGAAATATCAAGAATCAGAACATTTTATCTTCCTTAGTCTCCAGCCAGGACACAGCAAGAAAAGGCACTGAAGAACCTGCCTATTCCCACTGCACCAGCTACAGAAAAAAAATTATCAGGAATCACAAAATAAAAAAATGTTCGTCTTCCTTCTATCAAACAAGGAGGAAATCTAAAAGTTGTGCTATGTAGAGAAAAGATAAAAACCTGATTCACTTGCAAAAGAACCACCCCAACCTTTCTCTCTCCTTTGCAACACAGAAATTTAAACATTTAAACATTTTCCTTCTCCTGCCATGGAAGCAACAAGAAGAGCCCACACTGCATGCTGTCGCAGAAAAGCCTCCTGTGTTCTTTGAGCTCCCAGGTGTCCACTGAAGTTTTCAGCTCCCCTGCCAAATGCCACAGTGCGCATGAGTGGGCAAAAGACAGAATTTGGCAGGAGAGTGAGAACACAAATAAAACAAAAGATACCAGCATAGTGCACAGAAAGGGACAAAACGCAACAGACATAGGAAAAACAACTGACACACGGTTGTGCTGCAAAGAAGCAAAACAGGAGGAAAAAAAAAAAAAAAAAAGCCAGAAACACTATCTGTACCATTTCAAATCTAAGATTCCAGGGTGCTACGTGGGGAGATGGGGCAGCCTTTTGCTCTGGTTAGGGTAATTGGTGTGAATTACACTTTAAGGCCTAGCACATAAAATTCTCACTTCCAAGGATTTTCCAAGGATTTTACTATGATCCCATACCAGGATACCATTCTGGCCACGCTCCTGACCCGGGAATTAAAATTCACTACTAAGCTTAAAAAAAAAAAAAAAAAAAGCATTTACAATGCAGAAAAGCCCCAAACGTGTCTGCCTGCAGACTTTCAGGACACCTGAAACTGCGAGGAAGCTACAAATCACTTTACGGTGCCGGCGAGGAGAGAAGGGTGGCAAATCCCTCAGCAGCCGCCTCAGTGCCGGCTCCGCAATGGG
>JAWLRI010000897.1:2380369-2393438 GCA_034781795.1 Crypturellus tataupa | reverse complement strand
TCTCCGTGCTCCGGCCGCGCCGCCCTCGACACCTCGGAGCGGGGCCGGCCGCGTGCAGCGGAGCCGAGCGGAGCAGACGGCGCCTGCTGCCGGCTGGCGGGGCTGCCCGAGGCGGGGACTTCTGTGTAGATAAGTGCTGATCCCTCCACTATAATCCCAGTTATGTAATGGCTGTATTAACATGTAACCAACTGCATTGTATCTAAAGCCTTAGAACTAGTCAGGTGCTCCCCTCCGACCCCCATCCTGCCCCTTTCTTCCTACCTGATCTTTAACAAAGCATTAATAATTCTAAGGATAATCTCTATTTTGTTGTGCTTTTTTTGTAACTGTTTTAAATAAATCAATTTGTACTGTATATTTGTACTTTTGGTGAGATCCTCTTTCCTGTTTTACCATTTTAAGTCTGTACTTGGCTACACACAGATTGTATTTTTATTGTTAATGCTCTTATGAATATTGCATTTAACTTGTTGACTCTGTAAACACAGTATATATCATATATATATATCTATATCTATATATAAACCAATAGCTTTTCCTTTGGTGTTTGAGACTTTTTGCTCATCTGTGGCACCAGTGATCATTTGGATGTGGGTTTTCTGGTCTTATGCAGTGTGATCTGGAAACTATGGCCTGCCCCGGGTAAAGCTGCCTGGCAGATGGCTTCTGATCGTATGTGCTCTTTCCTGAAGCCCCTTAATACCACAGCTTTATCAGTAAGTGAAGCTTGGAACAATCAGCAGCTGCACCATGATTTTTCCAAACTGTCTGGCAAGAGAAAAAATTCAATTTAAAATTAAATCTAGTTAAGTAGTACAACTGAAACCCTTAAAAAAAAATGTTTCCTCTCTGACTCAGGGATATGTCTTCTGGTCACTATTTTTGACGTAACGCAGAGACAGCAATAAGAGAGATGGGGGTTTTCAGTGTATTTAGGCCACCATATAACCACTGTAGACCATAACAGGAAATGCAATGGTGCACAAAATGCAGTACGGTTCTTCACGCCGCAACACACAGGTGTGCAGCACTTCAGTGTTTGATGGGCTGCACTTCCAGAAACACAGAGTTAAAGCATGCATTTTCAATGCTTATTCGTAAAGAAGTCAAAAGGTAGAATATAACTACCTTTTGTGGCCCTCCATCCCCTGAATTTCCCTTTCTATGTACGCTGTTGTGTTTGCTATTGGCTTCCACTAGGAGCATGTTATTCACAGAGACCACAGAAAGTCAGTGTTGGTCATGGAGGGCTTCAATAAGAGAATTAATTCCTTGTAAGTGACCCATGGTTCCCAGCTGAGCATCATTGCATTTGGTGGAATTAAAATGCTTGACCAAGCTCAGCTTACTGAGAAATCCATACAGTATGAGAGAACAGGTCTGTCCTAATTGTTTACCGTTCAATCACCTTTTCATCTTCAAACTCAAAATACTATTTAACTGAAAATTAACTTGTGAGGAGATTGGCAAATGTCTGTTCTCTGTGCGCTTACCTCTGTCAGCCTTTCGGCTACTTCTTACATGGTGTGTCTTAGAACAGGAACTGAATTTCGTCTTAGTTTTCCCATGGATGCTACTGCAAATCAGCACATAACAATAGGGCTAAGAGAGAGGGTGTGCACAGCCATTTCCAAGGAGATTCAGTTCTTTTTTCCTTCCTCTTTATGGACACAAAAAGCAAGATATTTATTCCCAGAGGAGTTGTGGACTAGCAAAGGCCCCCACTCCATAACTTGTGTTGCAGTAAACAAGATCCTTTTTCAGTAAGGAAGACTTCTTACCTGCAGCAGAATTAGAGCAACTCAACCCCTACCATGGTATGAGGGTCTGAGCACAGGATGGAGCAAAAGGCAAGGAAGGGGACTAAATAAACATGAAAATTAATTTATTTTCCCTCCACTCACAGGCTCTGGCGTGGCCCCCAGGGCAGATTGCATCCACAGCATCTGCTCCTCAGGGGCTATTTTGGCAGACATCTCTCTGTGCCCAGGAGCAAGCCAGGCCATATGTGAGGCAGGCTGGCCTGGGAGGTCAGTCAGGGTCCCCAGCAGCCTCCAGAAAGGAGCAATCGCTAGTGCCCCAGTGGCAGGCGCCGCGGCTGCGGCTCAGTCCTTGACCTGCAGCTCAGTGCAGTCCACTGCTGTTCTGCTCCTCAAAGGCCATTTTGCCCAGCAGCTGGCTCTCCAGCTCAACATTGCTCACTGGCAGCTGGAAAAAGTTCATCTCAGCTGCCAGAGCTGCCATGGCAGAGGGGTCCTGGCCAAACTGTGCCCGGAGCATCATGTCCATTTTCTCCAGGCGCCGCTTGAGCCGCTTGGCCTCGCGCTCCCGGATGAGCCGGGCCTGACGCTTCTCTGGGGTCTCGTTTGCGCGTTTCAGCCGCATGGCTTCCCGGTCCCGCTGCAGCCGTCGTGCCCTCTGTTCATCTGTCTCCTGCATTCGCTGCAGCCGCTTGGCCTCTCGGTCCCGCATGCGCCTCACTTCCCGCTCCTCTGGTGTCTCGTTGTCCCGACGGCTCTTCTTGGCTGTGCGCTCCCGCTCCAAGCGCTGCAGCCGCACCTCCAGGGGCTCGTTCTGCCGACGAAGCGCCCACTTGCGCACGCCGGGTGCCTGCGCCTCCAGCAGCTTTCGATAAGCTGCACAGTTGTTGCACACGAGGAGAATGCCCGCAGGATACACAGGGGCATGAAAAGCAATGTCCTTGCCCTTGATGCCAGAGGGTCCCTCGCTCTGCGGCAAGGGCAGGTGTTCTGCGCTCAGCACCTCCGGCAGCTTCTCACTGGGAAGCAGAAAAAGCAGCAAGTCAGAGACCTGGTGCAGACAGAGCCCCCACACACACACACACTCTACCTGGGGGCTGCAAGGATCTGTGCCCCTGCTGCTGGCCAGGAGAGGGGCCTGTGCTAAACAAAAGCAGCATCTTATGCAGAGGAAGGAATGGGAATAGTTGGCCTAGAGCAGTGGGGTGGAAGAGGTGGAAGCAGGAGCAAGCTCTCCTCCCCAATATCTCTGTATTTTTCATTTCTGCCTTGCTGCACTAGTCAGTGGCTAAACTTCCACCAGCCAGGACACAGACCAGGAACACTTTGGTTTCTGCCTCTCATCCTTCCCTGGAAATAAGGAACCCACAGGGCAGACTAAAACACTGGCCAGCACAGACCTGATGTGATGGCTGCTGGCAAGGGAAGTAGCGGCTGTTCTCCAGCAGCCAGAGACCCCAGTGCTCTTTGTACAGTTCTGCTTCTGTGCAGGAACATAAGGAACAGGGAGGAACATTTTAGCAGATGGCTTATGGAGGCCTAGCCTTCAGCAGTGATTTGGCGCTCCAGACAGGAAGGGATCGAGGGACTAATTCTCACAAGAGGTATTCACAGCTCTCCAGGCCTTAGTGGGGCCAGAGACACGATTCCTTCATCTCTCAAGGCAACCCACCTAATCTGCATCACAGGTGCCCCAGCCCACTCAGCAGCCAGGGTGACCCTGACCTGTGGAACGTGGCGTGGCTGGTGAAGCGCGCTCCGCACACGGCGCAGTTGGACAGCTGGTCCTCTGAGTGGATCAGGAGATGTCGACCAAGAGAACCCGGTGAGCTGAGCGCTCTACCACACACTGGGCACACGTAGCTCTTGGCGCTCACCACAGCTGCAGTGTGCTGCAAAACAACCGTTAGGGATAAATTATCCAGGTCCCTGTGCTGCTGGAGGCATGCTCAATAGGCACGTTAAACCACTTAGCTCTGTCTCTTGGAACAGGACCACTTAACCACTAAAACTTCTGCCTGAGAACTCCATGACCAAGCCCAAGGAACTTGGAGTGTCATAGATTAAACAGCAAGAAGGAAACCTCCCAGAATTAGAGAAACAGGGCCAGAACAGTTAGATCAGAAGAACGGGCCCTTCTTTTCAGCAGTGCATCTGAGGAGCTGCTTTTGCTGGGCAAAGCGTGACCCAACTAACAGCAGGCAGGATGCTGGTGAGGAAGTGCTCACTGCAATAGCAGCTGAAGACAGTGAGCTGGTGCAGACAAGTGGCCAATTCAGTATTGCTTCATTCCTCCTTTTGCAGACTTTGATGTGTTATGAAGAGAGCCCTGACAATAAAACCTGTGAGATACCAGCCCAGATTTACGGCAATGCCAGAATCATTTCAGAGAAAGAGAGCTACTGTCGTAGGAAGGAACCGTGATAAAGTGGCAGAATAAAGAACTGAGTGATGAGGAAGGCTCCTTATCTCACTGAATGACGCAGAATTGCTTCCGCTTTTGGTCCGAAGGAACTGCCTGTCTCAGCCAGGAGCTGATGGCAGGGAGTGCCTTGGGACAGAGCTGTGTTCCCCACATGGCCACATGGTGCCTTGTTGCTTCCTTCTCCAGGACTCTCTTGGGTATCTGCTGTAACTTTCCCCTTCCAACTAGAAGCTCAGTGACTGCAAAGACCAGAACAAAGTCACCCCATGCCCCTGTCCCAGATTGTGTCTGGATCCAGTGCAGGCATTGAGCAGGCCAGGGCCTGAGGTGTGGAACCGTCCCTACCTGGTAGACGTGAGCAATGAGCTGCTCTCTGCTTCCGCACTCCAGCTGGCAGAGGGGACACTGTGACAGCCCCAGCATGGGGTTGGCATGCAAACCCTCAGGTGCCTGCAGGGAGGGAAGAGCATGTTGGTGTAAGACACACGTCCTGGCGCGGCCACCCCACCCTCCTCAGCAGCTATCAGCACCAGGTCCCAGCCTTGAATGGAGTGCGTGCTACACCCAGTCCCTCGGACGGGTTTGCTGTCCTGGTAGTGAGGAAGATGATCCAAAATGTCTTTCCTGCAACCTCTGAGCAAAACGCTTGCAGTCGCAGGGAAGAAAAACAGAGGCTTCACGGCCTCCACTTGCACCTCGGCTCTTGCAGCCCAACGGTTCTGGTGGGTAGGACCTGCTCTGTATAAAAGAGGAGGGGAAGTAGGCCAGAGGAAGGAGCTGGAACGAAAGGGGCTGGGCACCTTCTGCAGGATCATCTTCACAGCCAGCCATGAGAGTGGCAGCTTGTCTCTGCTCTCCTGCTCCTGGCAGCCCAGGGGCTCCCAAGACCATTTTCTCTGTCAGGAGAGACTCTTTGGAGGTGGTCAGAGGGAGAACAAGAAGACAAGAAGTTTTGTCCTGGGGACAGGAGGGAGTTCAGATAGTGCCATTCTCCCTCACGGGCAGGCGTGAGGTCACCAGGGCACTTGCCTTGCTCTCTTTCACCAGGGGGGTGCCAGCCACAGGTTGGTCTGCACGCTCTAGTTCCTTTTTCACGTTCACCATTGAGCCGTCCTCCTCGGACGTATGGGAAGAAGCTTCATCCTGTGTTGTTTCTCCGTCGTCACTGTCACCTGCATCACACACAGCAACTGCTCCAGGCCCGCTCAGGCAGCGGGGCCGTCGCTGGGGAGGGGCAGGGCAGCCCCCCGAGACCCCGTGCTGCCCCGGCCCACCCTCGGCATCCCCCAGCCCGCTGCCCCGGGGCAGAACTCACTGCTGCTGCAGTCGTGGTCTGGCAGCTGCTGCGTGGGTGGTTTCTGCTCCCCGGGGGCCCTGGGAAAGTCGCTCTTCATCATGGCTTGGCGGGCTTGCTGCTCCAGCCCTGCAAAGACCTGCTCCCCTGGTGGCACAAGGACACAGTCAGAGGTGCCCGGGCAGGGGCTGCTCCCACTGTCGGGCAGAGCCCCCGCGGCCACCCCTTCCAGGGCGCGCGGCAGCCTCCGTGCTCGCCAGCCCCGCGGTCCCGACCCAGCGCACTGGGCGCCGCTCCCCAGCCCTCCAACAGTCACTGTGAAACTGCAGGGTCGGGGCTGCCCGGAGCCCCGCGCGGCCGGGGCGGGTGGCGGCGGGGAGCGCAGCGCCGGTGGGGACGCTGCGGGGTGACGCAGAGCCCCGAACCCCGCGGTGCTGTGGGCGCTGTGCCTGGTGCTCCGCTCGGGGCGGTCGGGGGCAACCTAACCGTGCAGAGGCCGAGGAGAGCACCGCTGCTGGCGCGTCCACAATTCACAAGCAAAGTTACACCGAGCTCTAAAAACAGCCTCTATTTTTCTATCTCTACTTTCTTGCTGTGCAACTACAGGGCAGAGTAAGTCTGTGTGCCTGCCTGAACTGCGGTCTTCAATAGCCTAAAATCATTACAGCTAAGCTGAATTCTAAATATTCTCTCTTGGCATTTCCTGCTTATAATATTTGTCATGTTTCCTTGTCATACAGTTCCACTAAAACCTTTTAAACCTTAATTGTGTATCAAAATCACTGTGTAGCATTTGTTTGTGAAATTTTTCTTTAGTTATTTAGAAGTTCCTCCATAGGCAGCAAGTAATTCTAGTTCTAGTTATTTGGAGAAAACAAATCATAGTTGTGCTTTTTAATTGGCTTAATGGACTGGACTATGTCCCCTGGTGCAGACCGGTGACCCAGCAGTAGCTGGATGGCTGTGGAGCGGCACAAACCTCGGCCCTGCCTGACAGGTGATAAGAGCCTGGGCTTTGCCAGCGCAGCAGGTATGATCAGAGTCTCGTAAATAAGATATTTTGGACTGCTGTTTATTGCTATTATTTTTCATAATGAGTGTTTCTCCCTGCAGAGACAGACACACAGGTATGTTTTCTCAGGAGACTCGCACAGCCGCAGTCTCTCCTGCAGGGCTGGTGCCTCCCCCCTGCTAAAGGATACGATACGCTGCCCCGCGGGAAGCTCTCCCTGCTCCAGCTCCTGCTTCCCACCGACACGGCAGCTAACCGGCTCCGCTCGCTTGTCCTGCCCGGCTGGGATCACTGCAGCGACACCGCGCGCCAAGGGAGAGGCTGCAGGGGAGGCAGCCCGGGCAGCTGGGACGGGTTTGGAGCACAGCTTACAGCCCCCCTTGTTGGGGACGGCAGGCAGCGATCGCTGACACAACTCAGCAGCACGACAGTAGATGCCAAACAACTGCAAGAAAGCAATTATTTGAGCTTCCCTGGAAGAAAACTGATTGCAGCAATCTCCACTAGGAAAAATTTTCAGTTCCAAGGAATAATGGTAAAAGCCAACCATTATTTTTCACACTAAAACAAACAATTGGCCTTTGTCTAGATGTAGTCATGACTTGCCTCTATCAATGGATAGGGTGGAAGTATCTGGGACAAAGTGCTAACATTCCCAAAGTCCCAGCTTTCTGATTAAATTTATCAGCTAATTTGTAAGTTCTCACAAGCTACCCAAAGCATAAATACAAAAATATCAAGAAAGTTGCCATATATTTTTCACATGTAACAAGTCAAAGCACAGCTTTCAGAACAAAACTGCATCTTTCAGCACAGGGTCACAACAATCATCGCTATAACCGGGGGACCCCCTCTCTGCCCTTTGAGAGGACCAGTCCGGCACGTCGCCCCACGACGCTGTTTCTGCCTTGCTGGTGCTTGCCTCACCGGCTCTGGCACCGCTTTAGAAAGCAGCAGTTTATTGGTCGGGTTTCAAGGACCTTCAGAAGTTTCACGGAGACTGTGGGAGAGAAGGTTGAGCTCCCAGTGTCCCCGTGGAGGTTTCCAAAAGCATATGAAGGCCTTCGTCCTTCTTTCTCGGAAACACAAGATTTGTGTGGAGGGCCTGGGAACAGCCCGCGTGGTGCCCTGGAGCACATTCCATCCTCTCTGCCACGGAAAGCAGCAGGCACCACCGTGACGGCTGTAACACGTGCCCTGCCCAGCCTGCACTGAATGGAAGCTGGGGCTGTAGGGCCAGGATTTCAAAAAGCACAAATATTTCTCAGAGGAGGGGACTCCATTCCTATCAGTAAAATTAACATTAATCACAACAGCTAAATAGCAATCAAGTCTGCCAACTGCCTTTCTGTATGACCGACACAAAACCAAGTTAATATTGATTCAGCACATTCAGCACAGTGCAAAGAACTGTCAGTATAAACTAAGAAATAAAACCTGTTACCTAAATCCCTGTATCTAAAAGGCATCATGGGACTGAAGAAATAAAAAAGGTGAAACATTTTAAAGCTCTATCTTTTGCATATATGATTTTGTGTGTGTGTGTGTAGTAATCTAATATTGTCTCCCAAAGAACCTAGGGAGGAGTGCTCCATTCATCCAGTTACGGACAAAGTCGTACATAGCTTTAATCCTCGATGGGTACAGGGTTACATCTTTATTGTTTTTGCACACACTTCACCCCCGTTACAATTATGTTCACTTGCAACGGAAAAAGAGAGGCAGCAGATTTAAGATCACCACTATGAGTAAAGAATGTTACGTTCAATATTGAATTCACAGACTCTTCTCCAGAAGTTTCTTTATTAAATACAAAGAGGGCTGCAGACTGATTGCAGCACCAAAACAAGTCGCTGGATTTCTTTTACAAATGTCTAGAGATGTTGGACAGTGACAGGTCACACGAAAGCCTCTGCTTTGTGCTCCAGTCCTCTCAGTGCGGAGGATGAGTGGGATGGCAGGAGAGCGGCGGTGGAAGTAGGGGGCAGCCCTGCAGTGCTGGGCAACAGGGGCAGTTATGACTGCTAGGATATGGTGACGAATCAGCTGGGCAGCCAGAAATCACTTTTCCTGAGCCCTTCCCTTCGTGAACTGTGTGAATGCAGGACAAGTCTTGGGTGCTCTGGAAAATAAACAAACAAACGAACAGCCCCCACCTCAAAATCTGCAAAACAAAATCAAAAGAGACTGCTTCATTCCCCTATCTTTCTTCCAAAACAGAAAGGTTTCTCGGAGACGAGCCCCTTCGTCCCCTTCTTGTACATCAGTTTAAAATCCCTGTTCAAGTAGATCTTCTCTGTGCTCCTTTCCTGGACCTGAAATCTGCCAGTCTCTCCACCACTGTGGATCTAGTCCACCTGCCCCATGGCTATTCTGAGTTGTCCACACTGCTGCAGTGGTTACTGAAATGAAAAACAATTGAAAAAGTTAACAACCACAGCCACAGCACACTGAAAGAACAGAGGAATATGATGTAAGCAACAATTCCTGCTTAGTTTTGAATGATGGGTGCTACTTCTTGCAAGGCGTTTTCTCCTCGAGCTGGGGTTGAGGACAGCAGAATTCAAGCAACGCTGAAGAGCAGAGAGTATGTGTAGATCAGAGGGAGAGGGAAAGAGATGCAGGATTAATTGGATATTGGGATATGATACATAGCTAGGAAGTGACCAACAAAGCTGTTTCTAGGAGTTCTGAAGTAAGCGTCACTGCAAGGGGTACAATCCACAGAGAGAAGAGCAGCTCATGGGACAGCAGTGAGAGAAGCGGAAAATAAGAAAACTCCTGCAGCAGAAGTTTGGGCAAGCACGAGAACAGCGGACTCGCCCACAGCTGATGGAGTGATAGTGCAGCAGCGGACGGGCTTGAATGCAAGATTAGACAATTTGCTCAGGGGGATCTTAAACTTTAGAGACTGAGAGAAGAGAGAGACCAAACTATATTAACAAAGACATCTCCATTCAAACAAGAACACTGCATTGTATTTTCCAATTCAATAAGCAATGGGAAGGGCAGTAAGTATATTCCATTATGACAGTTTTATTTGTTATCACTTCTTTGGGTGAACACGTTTTTTGTGCACCATGTGGCAAAGCAAAGTGGAATTATTAAGAGTCAGCTACAAATTGCAGCCCCGCCAAAGGGGAAACAGCTGCAGGCAGAAGGACAGAAACCCTGGCCATTGGGCAAAATGAGACTTTTGCAATAACAGTAGCTTTTGTGGCTGTTTCTCTCTAATTTTCAATTTCCTCCCACTTCACCTTCCATTTCAAACCATTTGACTTGTAACCATACAATTCCCAGCCAGTCACTTTGCACATCAAACTGCAGTTTTGCTTTTGCGCTAATTGGGGACAGCGAATCCTGTTGTTTTAGAGCAAGGTTAAATGAGGGGCATGCCAAGCCTGGAAGATGTCAAGGGGTGGCACTGAGCAAGCCAGGGAGAGCTCTGCAGCTGTTGCCTGCCCTAGTAAATCTAAGAAGGAAGACAATGTGGAGCGGTCAAGCAAGGAAATAGGCACAATCCTCCCACAAATTTGTCCGATTAGTCATTCACAGCAGTATTTATGCAATTCCAAAAAGCAGTTCCTCAGCACCAAAGCCTGCCAAGTTAGATCTCAGTTGCAGACAACTGCATAAAAAACTGCATACCTGCTGTCCCTTTCATTTTTCTTCTCCCAAACCATTTCAGTCCCCGTGGAGAAGTGTCAGCAAGGTGCTTGCTGTCTCTGAGCCTGACTCCTCATCCTGCCGGCTCGCCCAGTTCTTGGAGCTGGTGCTCTCTCCAATTATCCTTGTTATTCACCAGCTCACTGCATGGCATTTCTGGGCCCTCCGGATACGCAGCAAGCTGGGTAACAGAGAAGTCCCAACGATTTGGGACTTCTGTGGGTTCATCACAAGACAGACAAGTTTTGCACAGCAAGGTGGAGACATCATCACTGGCATTTGCCTTGTATCTCTCAGTCCATTTATCTTCTTGTGGTTCTGCTTGCTGCTCCTGCTGTCTCCTATCAAGGAGATGTTCTGAAAGCTAATGCTTTGCAGGTCAAGGAGGTGAAATGGTCCCAGACCTCCTCTCTCTAAGGCTTATCAGATACCATACCTCAGCTTCATGCCTGCTGATAGCATGTCCATCAGTCCATCAGTCCCCCAAGAGCAAAACTGGCGATGCCATCACTTTCCTTGCAGATATTAAAGGCAATGTCCACTGTGAAAACAGTGCACAGCTGAACTCACACACAGCTCTGTGGCAGCTTCTGAGGAGCATGACCCTAATGCACTGGAGTGCAGAAGAGCAGAGGCCACCTGAACACCATGGAAAATCTACCCGCACCACTAGAGCTGTGTGTCCCTTGGTCTCCATACAGACACAGGGCAGAATACATCTACACACGGCAGAAAGCACAAGAGCTGCTGCATGGAAGTCTAACCTAAACAGAAGCAAGCAGTATCTGTGCACTCTTGGAAGCGAGTATGTATAGGCGCAAGATGTGTTACTGACACAGTTACTGATAGAAGAGAACACAGAAAATACCACATTTCTCTAACAAAGACAATTCCAAAGTCATTAATGTACAGCAGGCAAACCAAAGCCGTGCTGTGCCTGGGTTTAACGCAGCACAGAGAAGAGGGAATCAGGGAGCACAAGTCAGCGCAGCTGCCGAATGTTGCCCTCCATCGCCTTAGCCCAGGCACCAAGGGAAGCTTTGTCAGCCCTCCCATGCGCAGCCCCAGCAGCCCAGCAGGCTTTCAAAGCCCACAGAGGTCATTCTCCACAGTATGAAATCCCAGACAGAAGTAATGTCCCACATGAAGCTTGCTGGGTGTGCAGAGAACAGCATGCACAGACTGCTGTTGCCATACCCATACAGAGAGCACAGAGACGTGCGAGGCAGCGGCAGCAGCGATGGGAGGCACTGCGAGGGCTGCAGCGCTCGGCCCCCAGGACCCAGGACAGCTAGGACACCCCAGCAACGCTGATGCCCCCTCATGCCACCAGCTGTGCGTCCCCCAGAGCATGAACTTGCTGTCCCCTTCCCAGCCCTGCCTCCAGGCATGTCTGTAGCCACAGGGCCAGGTCTGTGCAAGATCCCTGCCCAGCCCCTGCTCTCGGTTCTGCCCCGCCACAGCCGGTCCGGCAGCCGCTGGAGATGTGCTGCTCCCACCCTGCAGCCCAACACGTCTGTCCCCTGCTCCACAGCGCCTCGCTGTCACCTGCCCACATCAAGCGCTCATGAACGGTGCCCGCAGCTGCTCCGCTCCAGGATAAACACTGGGGCCTCGATGTTGCTGCAGAAACAGAGGTCTGTCCTCTCAGCCGAGGCCGAGCGCGATCTGACAGACAGCGCTTATCTGCCACTGACTTCCAGCCAGTGCCCATTGCCCGCAAGGGAAAGGCAGGTGGCTCCATGCACCACAGCTGGCAGGAAATCAGGGACAGCGAATGCACGTGGCGTGTCCGGGCTCACAGAGCTGAGCCTGTGGCAGGACAGACACGAGGACCCAGGACCCCGGCTCACCTCGCCCAGAGCTTCCTGTGCTACCGAAGCCACGTTTCTTGGAGCACGAGCCTGCACGGGGACAGCCAAGCTCCGCGTGCCGCCCTACCCGGCGCAGTGGCTCCTGCTCTGCCCGACGCAGCAGCTCTGTCCCCGGCGCAGCGGCTCTGTCCCCGGCGCAGCGGCTCTGCCCAGTGCAGCGGCTCTGCCCGCAGCTCGGCCGCTGCCGGAGGCGCAGCTCGAGCGGCAGCAGCTGTGCTCACAAGCGCAGCTCCCCGTGGCCCCACGCGCACTCGAGCCCCCACGCGCCGGCACCCGGTGCCGCGCTGGGGATACTCACAGTGAACTTTGTTGGGAGTGGTCTGTTTCCGACGGGACATGATTCCCGGGCCCAGAGCACGGCGCGGTCCCTCCGGCGGCAGAGGGGTGGCCTGAGAGGAGAGAGGAGAGCTGGTTGCAGGCGCAGCTGCTCCGGGCCCCGGCCGTGCGGGGCTGCTCCTGCCTGCAGCCCCTCCACGGCCACACGGGCTGCGCAGACCGCGCCAGGCGCCAGGGTGGGAACGGACCGGTCCCACGGACTCAGGCGGAGCCGCAGACCAGGGGGCAGCCCTGCGGCGGGCCCAGCTGAACCAGGGACCCACGCGCGAGCGAGCGGGACGATGGCAAGGATGCCCCGGCCCTCCGGCCCTTGGAGGGCGCCGTGGATGCCCCGGCCTTCACAGCAGGGACCGCGGCCACCGCAGCCCTCAGCTGGGGGGAACAGGGGCGCCCCGATCCTCGCGCAGGGAGGACACCCTGCCCGTCATGCAGGGACCAGGGCAGACACGAGGACACACTGCTGCACGGCAAGCGGGGCAGCCCTGTCCCTCCCAGGGGAACACGGGTCCCCGTTCTGCCGGCTGGGGGCAGGGAGCATCCACACGTCCCCCCGGCAGGGGCAAGAGCAGAGCTGAGGTGGACACGGGGACACACGGGGACCCCGCGCGGACACACGAGCGGGGCCCGGCGCGGAGCGCGGCACCCCGGCCCGAGCGCATCCCGCCCGCCGCCCGGACAGACAGAGCGGCCGCCCGAGCG
>JAWLRI010000897.1:2352994-2366994 GCA_034781795.1 Crypturellus tataupa | reverse complement strand
AGTCAGGGAAACTCGTTTCTTCCTCCGCTCGAGGCACCCGGGAAGGGGCTGCCCCGGCCCGGTAGGGCGGAGAGAAGCGCCGAGCCTCGACTCTTCCCCACGCGGGGCCGGGCGGGGGGCGCCTCGGCGGGCGCTGTCAGGTGGCCCCGGCCTCCCCGCGAGGAGGCGGCCGGCACCAAGCGCTCGCGCGTCTCCTCCTTCCGCGACTGGGAGGAGGGCCGGGACGAGGCCGAGGAGGACGGCGCGGACGAGAGCGGCACCTCCGGGCGCGGCGCCCGCGCGGACAGGTGGGACCCCGGCCGGGCCGGGCGGCTCGGGCTGCCTCGGTGCCCAGGGCTGCCCCCGGATTCCTGCTGAGCACCCGGGCAGAGGGCTGCAGGGCAGGGGGGTCGCGGGGGTCTCTGCTGCCGGCGCCTGTCCCGAGAGGTCCCCGCCAGGGCCCTTCCTGAGGAGCCAGCGCCCGCGTCGGCGTGAGCAGCTGCAGAGGCTGCTCACGGCTCGAACAGGAGCTGCCCTGCTGGCTGCGTCCAGGGCTGGGGAGAGCCGCTCTGAGCACAGACCGCGGCTCATGCAGGGGCTGGGGCTGGAGCTGCCTGAGGTGAGTCAAGGACCGGCTCTTTCTGAGCACTTTTCTTCTCTCTGTGCTGTTTTTGCAGGCATTATCGTTCTGCCCATGTGGAAACACCTTCCTACACAGGGGGTGTCAGTGAGGAGTTTTGGGAACGCAGTCGACAGCGGGAGAAGGAGCGTCGGGAACAAGGTGTCTATGCTTCCTCCAAGGAGGAGAAGGAACGAAAGAAGGAACGCAGTAAGGATCGGGATCATGACCGCAAACGGGACCGAGGTAACTGCTCTGAGATTTTTGTGACTCTTTGTGCTTAGGATGTTTGGGCCTGTCCCTCAGCATTTTCATAGTTCTTGTCTAATCTTCAGGGAGTCATCTAGGGCAGGCTTGGGAAACCTCTTTGTGCACTGAGCAGATAACGTCACCTGTTTTATTTTCTGTCCACAGAGGAGCGGGACAGAAGTCGTCACAGCAGCAGATCGGAGAGGGATGGTTCATCAGAGCGGAGCAGCAGGAGGAGTGAACCAGAGAGTCCCAGACATAGACCCAAAGGTAGGAGTGAGAACTGGTCTGGTCGGGTGTTCATCGAGCCTTTACAAGGAGGGTTTTATTCTTCTTTTGGGCCTACTGTATTTGTCAGTGGAAGTGTAGATAACAACATCTGTGTTTCTTAAGGTCTGTGGTTAGGACAAACATATAGGTGCCAGCTCTGCCAGGATGTGGACCTGGAATTGATCCTGCCAGTTGTGTGGGGAAGCCTGGTTGATCCCAGGCCGCTGGTGTTCTCTTTTGGGTCTGTGTGTCATAGATGTGGCCCTGTGTTCATTTTCCTTTGACAGATACAGCACCATCTCTTAAAGAGCAAGTGGGTACATTGTGTCCATGCTTGCTGGAGGGTATAAGGTGCCCTGGGTCACTGTATGAGCATCAGGTGTCAAGCTCTGTCTCTTCTAGATGCGGCCACGCCATCTCGCTCCGGCTGGGAGGAAGAGGATAGTGGCTACAGCAGTACTCGCCGCTCGCAGTGGGAATCTCCCTCGCCTACACCTTCCTATCGGGACTCCGAGCGCAGCCACAGGGCGTCGTCCACGCGAGACACGGATCGAAGAGATCGGGACAGGTATCAGTACCTGGAACAAAGGGCTGTGAAGAGGTAGAAGGGGGAGAGTGTGTGTAAGAGCAGTAACTGGCAGCGGGCATTAATTCTTCTTTCCCGCTGTTTCCCCAGGTCTGTGAGGAGCAGGTACTCAGACAAGACGCCGTTGCCCACCCCGTCATACAAGTACAATGAGTGGGCTGATGACCGAAGGCACCTGGGGGCCACACCACGGCTGTCCAGAGGGAAGGGTGAGGAGCTGGGGCTGCGCTGGCCAGAATGGCGCCTGGCGTAATCCTCCTCCTCACTCCCTGCAGCGGGGCTCCTTGCAGGAGTGGCAGGGCAGCGGGGCTGGGGGCTGCGCTGACCAGTTTGCTGTCTCTAGGGCGGCGTGAGGACGGGGAGGAGGGAATTGCCTTTGAGACGGAGGAGGAGCGGCAGCAGTGGGAGGATGACCAGCGGGTAAGAGCGGGTCTGCAGCGAGGGTGGCCGCTGCGCCGGGGCCGTCCGTGGAGTGCGGGCTCCCCCGGGCGGCGAGATGGGGAGTGGCAGCCCGGAGCACCGCGGGCCTGGAGCATCCCGGGTGCGCATCCTGGGCATGTGTGTGCCGCATCCCGGGCGCGTGTGTGTCAGGAGGAGTTTCCAGTGCCACCCTGGCCTGCCAGGCTGGGGTGCAGCCCTAAGCTGACTGTTCCCTCTCTCTTCTCAGCAAGCTGACCGGGACTGGTACATGATGGATGAGGGCTATGATGAGTTCCACAATCCCTTGGCCTACTCCTCCGAGGAGTACGTGAAGAAGCGGGAGCAGCACTTGCACAAGCAGAGGCAGAAGCGCATCTCTGCGCAGCGGCGGCAGATCAACGAGGTAGGCGCGCGGCGCGGGCGGCCACTCTGAGCGTGCACGGAGGGCTTTGCTGCTGCTTAAGAGACTCGCGTGCTGACAGGGAAAGCTGAGCCCTTGCTGTTGGATGGAGAGTACTGGCCCAGGCTGAATGAGGGATTCCAGGGAAACTGCTGGTAAGCTCCCTTGGGAAGTGAGCCCCTATATCTACTGCATGGGACAGATCTCCTAATTAGAGGCGCTTTGTCACGGATGACATTATCCAGAGCTTCAGAAATGCAGAGGGCCGTGCTGCTGCTATTCTGGGTGTGAGTTGTCTTCCTTGGTCTGTGCTCTGCTGCTGAGCAGACAGTCAGGGCTGCTACCCTTGGCACATGTGTGTGTGGAGTATTCGGAGTATGGCAGGAGCCTGGTGGATGATATCTGCCATGCACTTCCATGGGGACAGTTCTATTCATCAGGTACTTCATGCAGTCAGTCTGTTTCCCCATATCTGCTGTTTCTGGTCACCATTTGTTCCTTAGTGCTTGTTTTTTGACTCCCTAGACTGGAACCTTCAGTATTCCGTATTCATTGTATTCCAGATTTATTCAGATTCATCCTATTTTCAGTGCAGGGCCTAAACCTGAGCTGAGTATTCTGATGGGAACTCTCAGGCTTTTTTTCTGTGACTTTACTGTTTTTCTTGGTTTGGGAAAGGCAAATGCAGTTCTGGATGGTGTCAGTGCTTGGAGCTATTGGCATAACTCTGGTGTATAGCCCCAGGCAGAGAGAAGGATTTGCCTTAAGCGACTGGCTGCTTCTAGCTTGCTATTTCATGTATAAAAGTTAGACCGATCTGAGTTGGTCATGGCTATGTAGTGCTTTGCAGGTATCTGTGTTGCTTTTTCCCTTTGCCCTGCAGTTGGTTTGATCTCTATATACTGTGTGGTAGGTATAAGGAGTCTTTTGGCTTTTCTTGAGTGTAGTATGAGGGAAAGGAGTAGTCAAATCCTGTGTTACACAAAATAAATCTTGCTCTTGTAGGATAATGAACGCTGGGAGACAAATCGCATGCTGACCAGTGGAGTGGTTCACCGTATCGAAGTGGATGAAGACTTTGAGGAGGATAATTCGGCCAAAGTGCATTTGCTGGTGCACAACCTCGTGCCCCCTTTCTTAGATGGGAGGATAGTGTTCACCAAGCAGGTAGGAACTGTGGCTGAAGGTGCTGGTAGCAGAGAGCCCCAGAAGGGTGAGCAGTCCATACCAGAGTGACATCTCTTTCCTCTAGCCAGAGCCAGTCATTCCTGTCAAGGACGCCACTTCAGATCTGGCCATCATTGCTCGGAAAGGCAGCCAGCTGGTGCGCAAGCACAGGGAGCAAAAGGAGCGTAAAAGGGTATGGTGTGATCTCTTGGCCTATCTGCCCATGTTTAATACTTTATATTGTGCCTTATAGCCCTTTTTTTGGACTTTTAGTGCTTTTTCAGCCTTATCTTGTGAGTATGGATGGTTTATCAGTCTTTGCTGCCTCAAAGTGATGCTGCTTTCCATCCTGAGTTGCAGTTATGTTGGTTGCCACAGTGATAGTGCTCTCTACCCTTCCAGGCTCAACATAAACATTGGGAACTGGCAGGCACAAAACTGGGGGACATTATGGGGATCAAAAAGGAGGAGGAGAAGGATGATATAGTGACGGAAGATGGTAAAGTGGATTACAGGTAGGAACTGCTCCTCTGTTCCTCCTGATTAGCTGGTGATGAGGCTGTAGGCATAATAAAGTCTGTGGGTAGATGGGTTCAGACTTTCTGATGTTTCCCCAGGACCGAGCAGAAGTTTGCTGAACATATGAAAGAAAAAAGTGAAGCAAGCAGTGAGTTTGCCAAGAAGAAATCAATCCTGGAGCAGAGACAGTATCTGCCCATTTTTGCCGTGCAGCAGGAGCTGCTCTCCATTCTCAGGTATGCCTGCTAGGGAACAACTAGGGCTACTGTAGTGTTTTTCTAACACCACAGGATCCCAAGGGAGAATCTCTCCTAGATGTGTGGCTTGAATGGAGCTGTACTCCCAGCAAAAAGCATATTGCTCTGTTGTTGGCAGCACCTCTGCTGCCTAACCTGTAGTAGGACTCTTGTGTGCCAATGCAGACTGCAAATGAAAGAGCCTTCCTCTGCAGCATGTGAAGAAACTCTTTCTGTCCCTTCAGGGACAACAGTATTGTGATTGTGGTCGGCGAGACGGGGAGTGGGAAGACGACTCAGCTGACGCAGTACCTCCACGAGGATGGCTACACGGACTATGGCATGATCGGCTGCACCCAGCCCCGCAGAGTTGCAGCTATGTCAGTTGCCAAGCGGGTCAGTGAAGAGATGGGAGTGCGTCTGGGAGAGGAGGTGAGTCCGGCATTGAGGGCAGAGGTGCGCCATGCAAACAGCACGTGCATGGTGCTGTGGGAAGACTTGCTGATCTCTCTACCCTCCCAGGTGGGCTATGCCATCCGCTTTGAAGACTGCACGTCAGAGAACACACTGATCAAATACATGACAGATGGGATTCTTCTTCGTGAGTCACTGCGAGAAGCTGACCTGGACCATTACAGTGCTATCATCATGGATGAGGCACATGAACGCTCACTCAACACTGATGTGCTCTTTGGCCTCCTTCGGGAGGTGTGTGTGAGACTGGATGAGAGGAGGGCAGTGGCATGGAGTACTTGAGCTGGTTCTGTCCAGTGCTGTTGTCTTGGCGGTTATGGAGTCCGCCTGGAGCCTTGTGTGAATGCTACTTCCTTAGTTTTCCTTCCATCTGTTTCCTAGGTCGTGGCCCGGCGCTCAGATCTGAAGCTTGTTGTCACCTCGGCCACCATGGATGCAGATAAATTCGCTTCCTTTTTTGGGAATGTTCCCATTTTCCACATTCCTGGGCGCACATTTCCTGTCGACATTCTCTTCAGCAAGGTGAAGTCAGCGTTGCAAAGAGTGGTGGTGGGGGGCGCTTGGGTTTTCTGTGCTTTCTGGCAAGTAAGGAAGAACAGGGCTGGATGCCCTGTGATGCAGTGTTGTGAACAGGATGGGAAAGGAGAGATCATCAGTATCTGTAACCCAGGTTGTGCCTTTCAGACGCCACAAGAGGATTATGTGGAGGCGGCAGTGAAACAAGCCCTACAGGTGCATCTGTCTGGTGCTCCTGGAGATATTCTTGTCTTCATGCCTGGCCAGGAAGACATTGAGGTGAGCTGGGAGGGCAGGCACAGTCCTATCCCCTTGTTGCTATAGTCTCAAAGTAACAGCTCTCTCTGTGTACAGGTGACCTCAGAGCAAATTGTGGAGCACCTTGAGGAGCTGGAGAAGGCACCTGCTCTTGCTGTCCTGCCCATCTATTCTCAGCTGCCCTCAGACTTGCAGGCCAAGATTTTCCAGAAGGTGCTGACGTGTCGTCAGTGATGGGGGTGGGACTGGGGCTGCTGGTGCAGGGAAGATTCCACTGAGCACGCAAAGGGATGCGATACCACTTGTGTTCATGGAGAGGGTGACAGCATGTACTGCCCTCATTTTCGGAAGAGCTTCCCTGTCCTTCTGTGTTAAATATTGCTGTTCTGCACCCTTCCTTGGGGAAGGGATCTTGCCCAGGGATCTGACTGGTTTATGGTATGATTGCAGGCTCCGGACGGGGTCAGGAAGTGCATTGTTGCCACCAACATCGCAGAGACTTCACTGACGGTGGATGGCATCATGTTTGTGATTGATTCTGGCTACTGCAAGTTGAAGGTGAGAAAAGGTTTCTTGTGCTGTTTGCATTTTTGATGTGTGGGCCTGTGTTGAGGGAGTTCTGAAACAGTGACCCAGTTTTTCTGTGCTCTTCTTTTGCCCTGCAGGTTTTCAACCCTCGCATAGGTATGGATGCGCTGCAGATTTACCCCATCAGTCAGGCCAATGCCAATCAGAGGGCAGGTCGAGCTGGCCGTACAGGCCCTGGGCACTGCTTCAGGTAGGTACCTCACTGGCATTTGTGTTTCTGTCACACTTGCAGCCTGGTCTCTGGTTATATATGTAGGGAGTGGACAGGCTTTGGGGCCCTTTGTTTTGGACCCAGCGCCTTCTGGCGGAAAGGTATGCTTTAGTTTCTGTCCTTGCCAGTGTTCATTCCGATAGCATGGTCAAAGGCAGCTTCCTTGGGGTTTTGCTTTGAGACTAGTCTGCGTGTGGGGAAGGACCATGCTTGAGTGTGCGCTGTGCCGCAGCCCAGGAACCTTTACGTGCTGGGAGGCCGCGCTGCATCCGGGGGAAGAGGTTCCTCCCTGGGGTCCTGCCTGCGGCCTAGCTGAGAGCAGAGCCACTGCCCTGTCACCACCTCTCTGTGCTGGGCGATGGTTGGTCGGTCGGTGAGGAGCACAGTGATCTGAGCAGGGCAGCATGCTCTGTGTGTGTTCCTTAGGCTCTACACACAGAGCGCCTACAAGAACGAGCTTCTGACCACCACAGTGCCTGAAATCCAGCGCACCAACCTTGCCAACGTGGTGCTTTTGCTCAAGTCTCTGGGTGTGCAGGACCTGCTGCAGTTCCACTTCATGGATCCACCCCCTGAGGACAATATGCTGAACTCCATGTACCAGCTGTGGATCCTGGGAGCACTAGATAACACAGGTACTGGCTGTTTTGGGATAGACCGCCAGCCCATAGAACTGCTGGGACCTGCATAGCTGCTGATGCCTGTGCTGTTCCTGCAGGTGGTCTGACCTCTACAGGACGTCTTATGGTGGAGTTCCCACTGGATCCTGCGCTCTCCAAAATGCTCATTGTCTCCTGTGATATGGGCTGCAGTTCTGAGATCTTGCTCATTGTGTCCATGCTGTCTGTGCCTGCCATCTTCTATCGGCCTAAGGTACCTTCTCGCTCCTTCAGTGGTTTGGGGCCTTCCCCTGCCCTGAGACTAACCTGTGTTCTTTACTCATCTCTCAGGGCCGAGAGGAGGAGAGCGACCAGGTGCGGGAGAAATTTGCTGTCCCAGAGAGTGATCACTTGACTTACCTCAATGTTTACCTGCAGTGGAAGAACAATAACTACTCTACACTGTGGTGCAACCAGCACTTCATCCATGCCAAGGCCATGCGGAAGGTGAGGCTGTGGCAACAGGCTGTGGGATGGAGCCTTATGCAGGAGCGGGACCTAATTGTTACAAATCCTTACAGGTGCGAGAGGTGCGTGCCCAGCTCAAGGACATCATGGTGCAGCAGCGCATGAACCTGGCATCCTGTGGCACTGACTGGGATGTTGTCAGGAAGTGCATCTGTGCTGCGTATTTCCATCAGGCTGCAAAGCTGAAGGTGAGAGGGCTTTGTGCTAGCTCAGTGGGCGCGAGGCTGTGTCTGTCGTGTATACTAACCACACTTCTCTGGGCAGGGCATCGGGGAGTACGTGAACATCCGCACAGGCATGCCCTGCCACCTGCATCCCACAAGCTCCCTGTTTGGCATGGGCTACACACCAGACTACATTGTGTATCATGAACTGGTCATGACCACCAAGGTGAGTTTGAGCTTCAAGACTGGTGAGAAGATTGAGGAGACCCGCAAGGCCTTTGCTATGATAACCAGAATATGTTAGAGGGATGTTTTTTGGCCTTGCTGGTCAGCAGCCATGCGTGTCTGTGCCACTTGCAGAATACTGTTTCTTCTTCCCAGGAGCCTTTTCCTGGTGGATGTAGGTCATGCTGAGGCTCTTTGCAGTCTCATCAAGTCCAGCCCCCAGCAGCTTTCTGAAGCCAGGAGGAATAGCCTGGAAAGGCTGTATCCCCAGCTTGAGAGCTGCTGTTGGCAGCTCTCTCCCTCATCTACTTGCTAAGGCTTTGACAGCACCATCCTTTTACCCTGGTCTTTCCTTCTGTCCATGTAGGAGTACATGCAGTGTGTCACTGCTGTGGATGGAGAGTGGCTGGCGGAGCTGGGCCCCATGTTCTACAGTATCAAACATGCTGGCAAGTCAAGCCAGGTGAGTCTCCTCTCCAGGATCAGACAGCTGAGCAGCATAAAGCAGGCTGCTCTGCAGGAGTGTGTGCCTGGGAGTGGTTCCTGCTGCATACAGCCCTCCCGTATGCCCATTCTGGTGCTGCATGTCCCGGTGGGTGGGTGGGTGTGGTGGCATGGAGCGATGGGGTCTATAGTGTCTGCTGCTGTTGTCCGGGTGTCTGCCGGTCCCTGACCAGCTGCTGTCCTGCCCAGGAGAACCGCCGTCGTGCCAAGGCAGAGGCATCTCTCATGGAGCAGGAGATGGCTCTGGCCGAGGAGCAGCTGCGTGCCCGCCGGGAAGAGCAGGAGCGCCGCAACCCGATGGGTAGCGCGAGGTGGGTCCTAGTCCTGCCCTCTGCGAGCTGCCCTTCAGCAGGCGGCTGCATGGAGTTTCCCAAATCTCCACAGCCACCTCTCACCGTAGGCAGTCCTGATTCAGGAGTGGGTCGTCTCTTGTCTTCTGCTGATCACTCTCATTCTCTCCTGGTAGGTCTACTAAAATCTACACCCCTGGGCGGAAGGAGCAGGGGGAGCCTCTGACGCCGCGACGCACCCCAGCCCGCTTTGGCCTCTGAGAAGGCAGTGCCCGCTGCTTCCAGGCTTAGGGCCTTCCCGGAGCAGCTGAGTCTCAGGAGAGTGCCAAGCTCCCTCCCTGCTCGGCTCGCTACAGAGTGTGGCCCAGGAAGGCGTCGGTGCTTGGCACTACTTTTGCTACAGAACAAAAATAATTTTATTTGTTTAAAGGTTGTTAGTCTTTGACCCTTGCTTTGTTTTGTGCTGCTTCTCATCTCGGAGACAAGTGCAGGGGCGAGGTAATCCTACAGAGCTGTGCAGGGCTCGTGCGGTCAGGTCACTGCCCTACAGAGCCTGGGACAAGGCACAGAGTTACACCGTCTTGCAGGGCAAAGACAACGTGAGCCTGGCCCAGCCATGCCCTGGCCTACTGCAAAGGCAGATCTTGCTTGAGCTGTGCCCTGAGCAGCCGCTGCCCCGCTGTCTCCCTACACGCTGGAGCACAGGCCCAGCACTGTTTCAGGCCAGGCTGTGACAGGAGCTCTGCTCATCTTCAGCTGCTCACGCTCATGGTGCTGTTCATCTACTCTGACCCTCAGGTATTTGTTTTCCTCCTGCAACCTTCCCAGTGTGTTTTGGAGCTGCCTGGGGGAAAGGTAGTGAAAGGGAGGTGAGGAGGTGGTACAGGGCTGTATCCTGATCCGCTGCCCTTGGGGGAGCTCGAGCAGTGCCGTGGTTCTTCATCTGTCCCATGCACTAGTGCGGTCAGCAGTAATGCTCTCCGCAGAGCGCTTGGGACATCTCCCCATGCTCACCACTTACTCCTTCTCGCATGTCAGCTCAGCAATCTGCTTGACTTGCTCCTGGATCTTCTGCTCTAGTTTCTCATTTGACTGCCTGGAAGTGAGGTGGGGGCAGGTTAGTCCAGACCAGGCCTGGAGAAAGCAGCTACCCGCCCCTCTACTCTTGTGCAGCTCCTCACTCACTTCTGCTTGGTCACCAGCTGCCTCATGTTGAGCAGCAGCCGCTCGCTTTCCCGGTGCAGCCGGCTGCTGTTGGCGCGGGCCGCAGTGAGCGAGGAGCGCAGGGCTTCTGCCTGCAAGGGACAGCCCTGGCCGGAGCCCCAGCGTGCCCAGGGCGCCAGGCACACGCGAGAACCAGGCGGCAGGGGGGCAGCAGCCTTTGGGGCTGTCTGGTGGGATGGGACTGTTACCTCTGTGCTAGTGGCCGCAAACTTCTGCTGTAACACGTTAGTTTCGTGATGAAGGGCTTCTTTCTAAGAAGGGAGCAAAGAAGAGTGTTCTGAGGAGAAGATGGCAGCGGGGGCAGCGCTGGGTGCTGCTCTGGCTTGTCTGCAGTGTCTCTGCCCTCCCTGGCTCTGCTTTGCCCTAGGACCAGGGATCCTTGTGCCTGCGGGCTCCGAGTCGCCTGCTCCTGCCTCGCACCTGCTCCAGGGCCTTGCCCAGCTTCTCCTTGAGGAAGGCCAGCTCCACCTTGCACACCACCAGCTCCTCATCCCGCACGGCCAGAGCTCGCTCGCTATCCTGGTGCAGCTGCTGCCACTGCTGGGCTTGCCTGCTCAGCTCCTGCAGCCTGTTTTCCAGGGCGAGGGCCTGTCCCAGGTAGGAGGTAGGCAGGGGTCTGCGCCTGGCCATGAGCCCCTGGCAGGCCCTGGTGACTCTCACCTCCTGTTTGCTCTGCTCCTGGCAGCCCTGCAGCTGCCTCAGCTCCCAGTGCAGCTGCTGCCTCTGCTCCTCATAGGCCACGATCTCCTCCTGCTGCTGCACCTTCCCTTGCTGGGCCTGGGCCAGCTCTGCCCGCAGGGTGGGCACAGCCTGCACCTGCGTGCAGCGCTGGGGCTGAGCAGACTGAGCTGCACCGGGCACCATAACGCTGCCCCGTGCTGCCCCCAGCCCTCACCTGTCCCAGCAGCTCAGCCACGTGCTGCCTGCTGCAGGCGGCCTCGTGCTGCAGGGCGCGGATGGTCTCCTCGGCCCCGCTCAGCTGCCGCTGCCACTGCTGCTCCCGGGCTTGCGCGGCCCCCAGCTCCTCCTGCAGCCGGAGCAGGCGGCTCTGCAGGCCCTGGCGCAGCTCCTCCTGCTCCCCCAGCTGTGGAAGGCAGGAGCTGAGTGGGAGCTGCCCCTCCAGCCGGTGCTGCTGCCTGACGGGCTGGGCTGCCCGGCGCTGCTCCCCGCTCACCGCCCGCTCTTGGCGGCACAGGCTTTGCTGCAGCACCCCGTTCTCTCGCTCCAGGCTGCTGCTCCACTCCTTGGCCTGCTGCAACTCCACCTGCAGCTTCTCCCTGCGCTCCTGCTGCCAGCCCAGCTCCTCCTGCAGCTCCTGGCACTGAGATGTACAGAGCTGTATGGTGAGCCTGGCCTGAGGCCGCAGGTTCAGCCCCCCCATGGCAGGAGAGCCCCGGCCGCGCACCCACCTGCTGCCGCAGGGCCTGCAGCCGTGCGTGGCTGTGCTGCAGCCTCTCCTCAGCCTGTGCCGCAGCACGCGTGTGCTGCAGAGCCTGCTCCAGTGTTGCCGCCTGCTGCTGCTGCCACCGGCCCAGCTCTGCCCGCAGCTGCGCAGCCACCTCCCTGCGCAAGGGCACTGCCGCAGCTCCTGCAGCCCCGTCCCGTTCCCGCGTGCGGCCGCGCGCACTACCTGCTCTGCGCCGCCTCCGCCCTGCTGCTGGCCGCCTGCTCCTGCAGCGCCCGCAGCTCGGCCTCCAGCTCGCGGCTGCCCCGGTGCTCAGCGTCCTTCCCTGGGCATGGGCGGAGAGGCACCTCTGTGGCGGGCGGGTGGACAAGGGCCAGTGGAGGCTGCGCCAGGGCTGCAGGGGGAGCGGGGCGCTGGCATCGCCTCCGCTCGCTGTCCTGCTGCATTCCCCAGAACCTCGGGCTTCCCACCTTCCATGACACGGCTCTGCACGGCCATCTGCACTGCCTCCGCGTCCTGGGCCTGGCCAGGGGGCCCCTGCTGCCTGCTGCGATGACCCTGTGCCTGTGTCTGTGCCTGTGCGAGCGGCAGAGCCACACGCTGTCGGCCCTGCGCTGCCGGCAGCCTGGGCACCCCGCGCCTTGTGGGACTGGCCCTGTGTCACCCACCTGGCCGCTGGCGGCCCGGGGCTCCTGGGCGCTGTGCAGCTCCTGCTCCCTGAGCTCCTCAGCCCTGCTCAGCAGCCCCTCGCTCTGCTCCTGGCGCCGGCCCGTCCTGCTCCATGTGGCGCTGCTGGCACCCTCGGCCGAGCCTGGCGCCTCCGGCGACACCCGCCTGCCCTGGGCTCGTCGCCGTAGCACTGCCTCGTACTGCAGCACCTGCGGGAGCCAGATGGGTAGCACTGGCGGGACGCACAGCAGTGCCTGCGGGCGCCACAGCAGTGGTACCTGTGTCATCAGCACCTGGCACTGCTGCAGCAGCAGTGCCAGGTCCTGCTGCTCCCGCTCCGCCGCGCTCTCCTGCCACTGCAGGTGGGCCAGGCTCTCCTGGTTCCGGCCCTGGCAGGCGTCCAGGCCCTGCTGCAGCTCCCGGATCCAGCCCAGCACCCGCGCTGGATCCAGCGCCGCTGCCGGCCCTTGTCCCTGGGGTGCAGCATCGTGCAGGATCACCACTGTGCAGGTCTGCGCTGTGTGCGCCTGCCGCCCTCTCTCACCCCGTGGCGTGGGAGGGCACGGGGCGCTGCTCACCTGGGGCTCCAGCGGGGATGGGGGCTGCCCCTGGGCGCTCAGCTCCCCCATTGCTCCGGTCACCGGGGCTGCTCAGGAGCTCCCAGAGCTGCCGACACCGCCCCGGCAGCGCTGCGTCCCCCCTGCCCGCTCCTGCCGAACACAGGGCATTTGTGGAGCTCTGGCCGTGCCCGCCCGGCACCGCAGCCCCACAGGCTCCCCCTGCCACGGGTCTTGCCAAACTGCCAAGTCCTGCAGGGGCTGTGGGCAGCACCGCGCTGTGGGGTGCAAAGCCCGCAGCACCAGCCCAGCCACCGGCATCCGCAGCACCCTGCACCAAGCAGGACCCAGCACCGCTCCTTGGCCTCTCACCGCGGCGGCAGCCCGGCAGCACCGCGGCCCCGTCATGCTGCGACGCTCTGGCTGTGATGCCCAACACCCCCGCGGATCAATGCGCGGCGCCGGGTTCCATGGACAAAGGTGAGAACAGGAACCTGGCAACACACATGGATTCTCCTGGCCCCTCCTGGCCCTGCACCCAGCGCCGCCGTGCGGCCTCCTGGCTCTGTCCTCACACCATTCCCTGTAGGAGTTCCCTGTGCTGCTCGGACATCGTGTGGCAGCCTCCTGCGGTGCTGGGGTGTGCACGGTGCTGCCCTCGCGCTGCTCATGGTGCTGCCCTCAGGCCGCACGTGTGCGGCCATCGCTGTGGTCTCCCGCCGGGCCCGGTTCCCGTGCCTGCTCCCTCCGAGGAGCTATTGACCGAGCTGGTTGCTCCATGTTCCTCCCTCTCCAAAAGGGTAAAAATAAGAGGAACAAGTTGTTGGAAATGAAATTTCAATTTCTCCACGCCCTTCCCAGTTCAGGCGGATTCCCAGTACAGCTCAATAGTGTTTAGACCGCCAAGGAGACATTTTTCCCCCTCTTAAAGCACTAGATCAATAGCGGGGGTGGGGGGAGAAACCCAAGCCCCTCTTGGTGTGTGAGTGTTCTGCAGTGCCAGGAGGGTGGGAGTTGCGGCAGGACGGGCGGGTTCGCGCAGGGCCGTGCTGCGCTGCGGGGCCATTCCCTCCTGTTCACCTGGAAACGGCCGAGGGCGGCCAGGCCCGGAAGAGGAACTCGGACGCTGGCGCCGCTGGTTGCCATGGCAGCCTGCTGCAGCAGCAGCCCTGCAACCGCCGCGCTCGCAGCGCTGCCCCCTGCGCCTCCTCCCGTCCACGCCGGCTGCTGCCGGTGCCGCATGGCCAGACGGGGCCCGCCTGCGCGCAGGAGCCGAGAGCGGCCCGGCACGGCTCTGCCTGCGCAGCACGGAGCTGCACGGTGCCCTGCCGCGCTGCAGGGCG
>JAWLRI010000897.1:2320680-2350784 GCA_034781795.1 Crypturellus tataupa | reverse complement strand
GCCACCCGGACGCCTGGGCCCCTTCCCAGTCCCTTGGGTCATTCCCGGGCGCCGGGGCCCCCTCCTGACCCCCCAAATTCCTTCCTGGTCCCTTGGATCATTCCCAGACTCCCGGGCTCCTTCCCGGACTCCAGGGCCCCCGAACCCACCCGGACGCCTGGGCCCCTTCCAGCTCCTTGTTCCCTTCCCGGACGCCTGGGCCCCTCCTGGAGCCACCCGGACGCCTGGGCCCCTTCCCAGTCCCGTGGGTCCGTCCCGGGCGCGGGGGGGCCCGCGGGTGCACGCATGAAAGGAAGAGCAGGAGCAGAGTCGGCGCTCGTGGAATTTTAATGAGCCCTAAAGGTTATTTCTCTGCAGTTCTAGTGATAATTTCCAATTCTCTGTGTTCATAGGAAACGGGTACCTCAGGTCTAATCACATTTGGATACTGTCTAGGGCACATTCTGTATGTTTGGCTGCCGAGGAATATCAACAAACATAAATTATCAGCAGCATGGTCAGATTCTACGGGGGAGAAATAACAAACAGGAAAGGCTTGCACAGCTTTGCATTCTGCAGTGAAAATGATCTCATTATCCTTTCCAGGGACTCAAGCCAGCTACTTGAAAAATACTTATTAAAAAAACATTGCAGCTCTTGGGAGAGGCCCCCCTCCAGAGCAAGAGGAAAGCAAAATGGAAGTGTAAAAATAGCGGGAGGAGACAGCGGCAGCGGCAGTAGGTGGGAACGTGCCTGGCTGCGCTTCAGCCCCTGCCGGGAGCCCAGGCCCGGCCTCAGCGCAGACCCAAGCGCCGTCGCCTCCGCTTGTCCCTTCAGAGCCAGGGAGGGCGCCGGGGGCAGGTGATGGTGCCCGTGGGCTGCCCCGGCGGCTGGTGCTGGAGGTGTCTCCGTGTTCTCGCTGCTCGGCCCTGGCACGGAGCAGATCTGCTGCTGGGGGAAGCCTGGGGGCTCTGCGGAGGACGTGGGTGCTCGGGCCTCCCCCGGCTTCACAGCCGGCTGGTGGGGACGGTCAGGGCCTTGGCTGTGGGTGCGGGGCTGAGCGCGCGCGGCGGGCACTGCCCACGGGGCGTCCGGCTGCGGGGGCCGCGCCGGGCAGTGCCTGTTGCGGTGCCTCCGTGTCGCTTGGCCCGCCTGCCCCTCTGCCCCCGTGCGCTCTGCAGGGCTGGGGAGCTGCTGCCGTGCTGGGCTGCAAACCGGCCAGGAGCAGAGATGCATGAAGGAATGAGGTGCATGGGACAAAGGAAGAGCGTCGGTGCTCAAGTGTGCTGATGGCGTGTGATGCCCAGGTCCTTCTTTCAGTCACCGCCGCCGCACCCAGACAGCTGCGGCAGTGTCCGCTCTGGGGACCTCCTCCCAAACCAGCAGCAATGGCAAAGATAGGTGGAAAAAAATAAGGGGAAATGGGGCGGGAGGAGGCAGAAAACAGAGGGAGCTCGGTGGAAAAGACTCTTGCAATGGGGAGAGCAGGAGTCTCTGGTAGAAAAGGTAAAGGGGGAGTGGGTACAAGGCTATGGCACAGGCAGGATGAAGGGAACCTCATGTCTGTCCCTTCCTCTTGATTCAACTTGTCTCTGGACAAAAAATGAGTAGCAAGAGAAGCAAGAGAAAAAGCTTAAAACCCAGGAGGACCAAAGCTGGGAACACACTGCTGTTGAACAAGAGCTTCGTTAGCCCCATTGGCATGACAAAAATCACAGAAATCGGCATGATGCAAAGGGATTGACTGCCAAGGGAGGAACAGTGGATTTACCTTGTCCTGATACCTTCAAGCCCATCCGAGTGCCTTCCTGAAGCTGCTGTTGTTGAAGAAGTCACTGAGCGTGGCAGTAATGTGGCAAAATTTTCTGGACTGCAGGAACGGATCAGAGTAGACGGTCCTTTCCTGCCTCAGTGTGCAAACCTACAGGAAGAAAACACGAAGAAGGACAAGATTGCTGCCATTCCTTGTGCTGTAACGCGCTCAGGTCTGCGTTCCCTGCGGGTGGGAGCCGCGGTGGCCATGCTCCGTGGTGAAAGAGAGCGGCAGCCGCTCGGCAGGCGTCGCAGCGGGCCCGCGGCGCTGGTGCTGGCCTCCCTGCAGCACCGAGTGGCCGTGGTGCCGCTGGAGCCCTCGGCTCGTCCGTGTCCCTGTGGCTGCAGGCGGCCCGGTGGCGCCGGGGGCCAGTGCCATGAGGGGTGACCGCGCACCGCAGGTTCGGGCAGATTCAGGAGGCTCTGTGTCCGCGCGCTGCCGAGCGTCCAAGTCCTGTGGGTTTCGGCTGCCCCAACCTGGGTTTTGCCTCGAGGAGGAGGAGGAGGAGGAGGCTCTTGCTCTCCTCCATGATCTGCTGAGCATAGTGGGTGCTTCGGAGCACGCGTCCCCGCTGGCCAACAGGGCCGTAGTGCTGGCAGGCTGATCTTGGCTCTTCATTTCTGCATTTTCAGATGTGTAGCAGCCCTAGAACACCAGACCCTGCCAGGCCACCTTAACTCTGCTGCGTTTCTGGGGCATTTGCACTCTCTGACATGCTGCACTTGCAGCCCTGGGTCCTGCAGCTCTGTTCCCTCCTCAGGAGTGAGACCTTGGGGCTACGCAAGGTAAAGCAGATAGAGATGCACAGAGATGGCTCTACGGAAGTGTTTACTCAGTGCGCAGGAGTAGTCCAAAAACCAGGCTGACTATTAAGAATTACTAGGAAAATAATAGAGAACAGACCATAGTTATGCCTCTGAATGGATCTGTAGCGCAATCTACATTGTGATTTCCACATGCAGTTCTGGTCAGCGTTTCTCAAGAAAAATGGAGTTGGGAGGGTTTTGGGGAAGAGCAACAAGACTGATCAAACACAGGCAATATCTTCCATATGAGGAAAAACTAGATAGTCTCTTCAGCCTGGAGAAGTGATGACTGAAGGGAAGTGTGACAGAGGATTATAAAATCAAGTCTGGCGTGTAGAGGTTGACTGCAGTACGAGTTCTCACTGTCCTACTAATACAAGAACTAGCAGCGCCTCATAAATCAGCAGGTAACAAGTACAAAACAAAAAGTTTTTTTTTTTTTTTTTAACATGCCATATATTGTGTTCAGTTGCTTGTTACAGGACGTGGTAGATCCCCAAAGTTTATTTGCATTCAAAGAGATTAAATGTTTCCATGGGAGCAAAATCCACTGATAGTGAGTAAATACCAGCCCCCACTTTTGCATCGGCAGCCTTGGAGCCAGCGAGGGCAGGAGGCTGATGGGCTTCTCTGGGCAGCAGCACGGTGGCTATGGGCTGCTCTGACCGCCCCCGAGAGGATGGTAACAACTGCAGCAGCCCCAGGGTGGTCGGCTGCAGCAGCGCTGTGCACGTTTCCCGTCACACGGGGTGACATAGGGGCGCTCTCTGGGGCAGTGTTTGTGCACCGGTGGTTGTTGGGCTGTTTGCGCGGAGCCCCAGAGCACTCTGCACCCTCTGCGCCTGTGCCCATTCCGCCCTGGGCTGCGCCGCCCACACTGCCCTCCTGCCCAGCCACCGGCCTGTGCGGCGCGGGCTGCGCCGGAGGCAAGAGCGGAGCCGAGCCCATGGCACGGCCGCTGCACGGCGGAGCTGCGCAGGGAAAGCTGCGCGGCCATCCCAGCTCCCGCGCTGGGGGCTTACGGGGACCGTCACTCCAAATCTCATTCCAGGAGCATTTACTGCTTTAGCCTTTACCTACTCTAACGCCAGCAGCCGTGTGGTAGCTTTGAGCAGGCTTTGGGTCTGCGGGACTCTGCAGTCACGCTCCTCCGCGGTCAACCCGTGTGCTGGTGTTTGCCACGAGAACTGGTGTCTGGCAAGGGCTGGTGCAGGGACCTACCGGGTGCTGCGGGGAGCAAGCGGAGCACAGTGGCTTCCTGGTGGGTGCAAAACTGCACCATTATTTCTGCAGCATGCGGAACCGGGAGACCTCTGATTACTGTCACATTTCTCATCTTCATGTGGAATTTGTCTGGGCAGCTGCCATTCCCGCAAGGCAACTTCAAATGAATGAAATGAATTACTGTTTTTCATATTGCACAAAGTCATTCCAAATACCCCAGTTCAGATGTACTAGCCAAATTCCAGGAATCAATCACCAAATCGCCCTGTCTCATTCCGGAGCAAGCTACCAGTGGAGAGACTGAAAACAGGATTTTTTGTAGCTACACTGAAACTTCACAGATGATTTTAAGCCTCTTAGGCAGTATAATACCGAATGCAAGTTCCTGCTGAGGCCTGTGGACTGCGGTATGTGCCAAGCTGCAGGGAGCACCCTGCGCCTGCCCGCGTGTGACAGCGCGCGTCCCCGCGCAGCGGCGCGCCTCAGATCAGAGCCCAGCGTGCCGGGGTCTGCCCTGAGCAGCCGCTAAGCTCCCTCCAGCAGAAGGGATCTGTGCAGCCGCGAGGTGCCATGTGCCAGGAAACAGCATCCTCTTCAAAGCGCCCGTGGCGATTAGCACCGTCTCTGACAGCGGGGCCGCGCTGCCCGCTGCGGCCTTGGCCCCGCACACGGTGCTCCCCGGCCCCGCGTGGAGCCATGCGCTGCAGCGGGATCCTCACCCAGCTTCCCTCAAAGCAACTGCTTCGTGCTGCTGTGCACGAAGGTGCTGGAGGATGCGCTAGAGGATGTCTGCGTGCTGAGATGCAAGGCTGTGCCTTAATTATTCATAGTACATGAACAGCGAGCGTGCTTGGGTGCTGTAGGAGCCAGGATTCACAGACCGGCAGGCAGGTCTGGGGGGTGCCCCTGCCCACACCGAGCCCCCTCCTAGGGCTCTCCCAGATGGCACTGCAAGGCAGAGGATCCAGGATGGTTCCCTTGGTAAAACGCAGAAGGGTTCAAGAGATGACACGGCCAGGCGGCCGCCGCAGCTCCTGGGGATGAGCTGCTTGGTGCTGTCCCTTGTGTCACCTCAGGCAGCGCATCTGCCTTGTCACACACTTGGTATTCCGCAGCACGGAGCGCTCCGCGGGGGGCTGGCAGCACAGACCGGCGGCTGCGCGCCGTGCAGCGACAACCCGGCTCATCCTCGCCGTGCCTCCTCCTCCACAAAAAGAAGAGGCCAGCACTGAGCTGTGATGGATGTCACCCAGCCTTCCCCTTTCCTTTCTCTGTCCCATCATCCCGTTTAATCACTGAGCATGGCAGTAAGTCAAACATCATATCAGAAGCGTGATTTCAGCAAGGTAGGCTCTGCCCAGAACCCTTCCGCGTGGTAATCGAGAGCTCAGGGAGGTGAGAGGAGCCCCTGCTCCAGTGTGGAAATGCTTCCCTATTCCTGGAATTTGTGAGTACAAAATTAAAATTATAAACTACAATGCTTTCCATTCCTTTCTTTCACTCTGAATTAAAGACCATCTACTGAAGACTCTCACTTCAAAAGCAGCCAAGCACTTTCTAATATCAAGCAAAATGCCTGAAGAATAAATTGCTCCTATCAGAAATAAAGCATTTTAGTTCTGCCACAAGCAGGGAGATCTGTGTTTATAAGTCTCTCCAAAGGCAACTCCATCTTTCCTGCTTTCCCCTCATTTTCTTTTGATGCACAAAGCCTGCGTGCTGCGATTGGATTCAGCTTTGGAGCAGTGTAATTGTAAATATTCATTGGAATCCAAGCTAGTTTTCCCAAGTCTCTCTTAAAGGCTCTGCAGCTATACAAACAGCCGTGGTTCTACATTAGCCTCACAGCCTGGAGGCTCCCTGCTTCTCCACAGCCCCAAGACTGCTCCTTCAGAGACCGCACGGGAAGAAATCTGCCCCGCAGACCATTTTAGTGGATGCTCAATTATTTTATTTATTCTCCCCATACTGCTGGTGCTGCACAGCTGTCTCGGGGGCGGCGGTGCAGGGTCCCTCTGCAGAGTCTGCGCTGGCAGCCGCGCTCACCTCCCTGTGTCACTCGCAGCTCCCTGGCTGTCGCGGACGGTCGTGTCCAGCTCCAGGTCCGCAGAGCTGGTGCTGGCCCCTCTGCACCAGCCCCTGTGTCCTGGGGCGCCCTGGGCGCCTTCCACCCTCTCCCGCCAAGGCCCCGCCATGCGGGCGGGTGCTGCTTGGTGCTGACACGGCCGCGCTCTGCGCCGAGGCGGAGGCTCTGCGGGAGGCAGCGTGCGGCTCTCGGAGACCTGCACCCCACTCGTTACTGAGCAGGACGCAGATCAACCCTCGATATCCAGGCAAGGCACCACGACGGTGCCCCAACACTCAGTAGGCAAAGGGCAGAGGCTCCTGCCGCCATCAGGAGCAGAGGTGAGTCCTTCCGTCGTCACCCCGGTCCTCACACTGTGTGCTGCCTGACGTGGCTGCCGCAAACCCAGAGCAAAGGGCATCCATCCAGCCTCGCTCTCCAGGTGGTCTTGACCCAAGCTATGTCCTGCACAGCTCGTTTGCAAAGCGGCACATGTAGGAAACTGCACACAGTTCCTGCACACAGCTATTCTGCTGGGAGTGCAAATTGAACCCAGACGTCCTGACAGCAGATCTGCACTCCCATCGCTGCCCCCGCCACCCCTGTGTGTACGGAGCTGCAGCGCTGCCGCCAGGGCCTGCGGCACAGCAGCACATGCCCTGCACATGGCGCTACCAGCGTCTGCATCGAGCACTGACGTCCTCCAGGCTCTGCTTGCTCGCTTCAGCACATGTTAAAGCACGTGTTCTGGCTACTGGGTAACCTGTGATAAGTAGGAAGTAAGAGGGGCCAAACCCAGCTTTCCACATGCAGGATCTTAGGAGATGTCCTTCCAGCGCAGGATGCAGCTCTGGAAAAAAGGCTCGTACCAGCCCCAGCGCGAGCAGTGCAGATCGCTGGATGTGCTACGCAGCAGAGCAGCCCGGGGGCTGCTGGCCCTACAGTCTTGTCCCCTCTGCAGCACTGTGTCCTGGTCCTGCTTCTCTCAGGATCCCGGGAGCAGCTCTCGGCGCCGAGAAGCTTGCTCCTCTATCCAAGCGAGCGCGGGCAGCCAGGCTGCTTGGACAGGCCCGGAGCAGCCCAAACCGCGGGCTCAGCGCGTGCTGGCGGGGTCAGGCAGCTCTGCGAGGATCTGCCGACCTGCCCTGCACGGGATGGGATGGGAGAGTCTGCGCACAGCGCGTGGGACAGAGCCCGTGGTTCCCCGAGGAGAGCAGGAAGATCAGACGCGTTCACAGCGGAGCACAGAGTAGTGGCGCAGAATGGCTGTGTCAGTGACTGCTGACTGGCAGTGAGATAAACCAGGGTGTCAACATCAGCCAGAGCAGCACTGGTGAGGGAAACCAGGTTCAGTCCAGGGCTTTTGTGAAGAGAGGCTAGGAAAGCAGAACCCATGCATGCGACGTAGTTCCAAGGAGTCTTACCTAGAAATAAGCACTGCTGAGCTATAATTCACCTCCTCAGCTTGCTTGACAGAGTTAATATTTAGCGATTCCACGGTGCTCCTGACAGTGAGTCTGCAGGACCATAAAATGAGATGCCAAGAAAGAGGGAATATTCAAATACAAACACACAGACCCACACTGCCGGGCAGCACAAGGACACGGGCAGCACCTCCATGTCCGTGGGGTGGGAGAGCACCTGCAGCACAAGGCTGGGATCTCGTGGAGATCGGGTAAAGCTCAGGAGTGGCACCTACCTAGACCCAAGTGCACCCATTTTTTTCCCAGAAGGAGAATCACCCCAGGAAATGATGTGTTGATAAGACATACCGTGAGCATTAAAGCAGACTGTGCAGTGGGGCTCTGAAGAGGGCAGAGCTGGGTTGCAAGGTTTAGGAAATCATCCAGCTCGAGAGCAAGACTAGAAGGATCCCTAAGTGGCTGGTAGCCCATAGCCTGTGCTGAGAGAGGGGAGGCTTCAGGTGCTCTGGCTCTTGTCTATCTGTCCCTTAAAACCTCTGGCGATGCAGAATCCCAAGGCCCCCAGGCAGCCTGATGGTGGGTTTTGTTCTCCTCCCCATTAGAAAACTCTTCCTAACCTGGTGCTTTCATGATGCAGGATACGCCCATTAGTTTTTGTGGTGCCTTCACGGACATGGATAACAGGTGGCTGTGTTCCTCTCAGGAGTTTCTTACACAAAGCTGCTGTTGTGATCTTCCTTAGTCGTGAAGGAGAAAAAAACCCAAGCCAGATCAGAAGCAACAAAAGGATCCTGGCTGGTGGAACTCACAGGCACACAAAGCAGCGGCAGACACGAGTGCCCTGTGAGGACAGACAAAGTAATGAGCCCGGTGCACAGATAATGGCTTTGCAGACAGAAACACCCTGTCCTGGGCACGAGCCGGTCTCTAAATCACTCTCTGGAACGAGCTGCTCCAAGGCACCTGCCCTGCGAGTTTGGGGCACCTTTTCCTGCAGGAGCTGCAGGCCCTGCTGAGGGCCGGCCGCGTTGTCTCAAACACTGCAGCACTCGTGGCTGCTCACAGCTGACCGGGGCTCTTGAACGGAGGGATCTGGACCTTGCTCTGAGCAATGTCTGACATGCCAAGGCTTGGCATTCTCCTGCAGAGCAAAACACGATGCTCTTGCTGCACCAGTTCCCTCCCAGGGCATGTGATAGCCTGAAGCAGATGCTTGGACTGCACACAGCAGCGTGGGGACAGCCCTGTGGCAGCTGAGGTCCCCGTCTTGGGCTGCTCTGCCAGCGCCTCGGCAATGGCACACATGGCCCCGTGGCTCCTGGCTCTGCTTGGGGAGGCTCCGCAGGCCGCAGGTCCCTGCCGGAGACACGGAGCTCATGGCGGGCAGCGCTGCCGCCAGCGCGCAGACCCACTGCACCACGAGGGACCCCGGCAGAGCAGACCATGGCGCTGGTGCCCGAGGCTGGAGGGACTGCTCTCACCCTGGGCAGCCCCTGTCCTGGCGCATCCTTGCTCCAGCCTCACAGGAGGAATCCTGTGCCTTGTCAAAGGGCTTCCCACTGCACTTGGCATTCAGTTTGTGCTAGGAAAATCCCCCCAGACTACAGTGGTCCTGGGAGGAAGGAGCCCCCTGGGGCTCCGTGGACACCCAGTCTCTCCCAGAGACAACACGTGGCCCTTCCTCTGCCCGCCGCGTGGAGCTGGGTCCCACGGAGATGTTCTCCGTGTCCTCCCACGGGAACGCGCCTGCAGCCTCGCCAGTCTGCAGGACCCGAGCACGAGCTGGGGCACAGCAGGGCCCTGGCATGGCACGTGCCCTCCCTCGCCACGCAGCCCAGGCAGAGGAGCCTTCCCGGTATGAACCGCGCGCACGGTCACTCCCTTGCGGCTCCCTCTCCAAAGCAATGAGCGCCGTGCTCCTCGGAGCCCCGGCTACGATGATTTATCCAGGTCATGGCGAGGACAGCCGGCTAACTGAGGTTAACAGCTTTCTCAGTTTCATTTCAAAAAGACATTAGCATGGGGGCTGTATTAAACAGCGATATGCCAAATCCTGATTCATTCACCGGCAGAGCTCGCGGTCAGGTGGGGGACTCGGCTGACAGGCAGGGCTGTTCTGCTAGCCTTTCCTAAAGGGCAGGCCCATAACTCATGTTCCCGGAGCTAAATTGCACCTGACACGCCAGGCAGAGGCTCCCACTCTGTGCAGCCTGCTAGCGGCACCCTGGGACCATCACCCAGGCAGCCTCCGAGCACCAGCCAGACCCCCAAATCTGGAGATTTATCAGTGCAAATCCCAGTTCACCTCCCGGCTCAGGAGCAGCACCGGCCCAAGAGGCACCGAGCTCCCGTTCTGCTGCCTCCTGCCTCTCACCTTCGAGCACGGTGCGTCTCCATGGATGGGGACGCGGGAGCAAAGGGAGCCAATGCCACAGCACAGACCAGGGGAAAGAGCCATAGAACATCCTGCCGCCCAGGACTGCTGCGCAGCGTCGAGCGCTGAGCAGACTCCGAGAGCTTCGAGCCGTGCTACAGCGGACAGGAGCACTTGAACTAGCGCAGGGCGGCAGAGCACGACCAGCAGCGCCAGCGCCAGGCGTCCGCCCTCCTGCAAACTCTTTTGGGTGTCGTCAGCCCCACACGGAGGACGCCCATGCGCCGGGGCTGTGTGTGTCTGGTGGCACAAGAGCAGCAGGAGGAAGTGCTGGTGGGGAGGGGAAACAGCACCCCCCGGGGTGAGCAGTGAGTTGTAAGGAAGACAATTTGCAGGGAGAGGGAAGTGGTTAATAGACAAGAGAAGAGATGCTCCTGGTCCAGAAGAGATTGTGAAGTGGGTACAAGGAGTGAGGAAAAACGGAGTATTGCAGGTGGGGATGGTGGGAAGGTTCTGGGCCAGAGAAAGGACGAGGAGCAGGTCACAGCCAGGCCGATCACAGCCAGGCTGGTCTCCACGAGCTGCCGTGAAGCTCCAGGACTGGGGAGATGCAAGAGTGGGGGCCTGGCAAGGGGCAGGAACTCTAGACAGAAATTGGGAAGGCTGGAAACAAGGGGAGATCTTGGAAACAAGGACGTGGCTGGAGAAGATGGGAAAAGAGCCCTTGGCCCAGTCAGGTTTGGAGACGTGGCAGAGGGGGAAGCACGCTCCGTTTTCAGTGAAACACTGCCCTCCTTGTAGCTCCACAAATAGCAGAATTAAAAGCAACAGAACAAACAGAAGTATGGTGCAGGGCAGCAGAGATGATGTAGCACTGGAACAGCTTCCCTGGTTAAAAACAAACAAAAAGAAAAAACTAGGGCTCTTCTGCTTGGAAAAGGGATGATGGAGGAAGCCTAACAGAGGTCTGTGAAGCCATGAGCGTCATACAGCAGGTGAATGATAACTGTTCATGGTCTCTTCCAATGAACCCTTGAACAGAAATGACGGGGTGGCAGCTTCAGAAGGAAGGGAAGCAGCTCTGCTCCTGACATGGAGTTAAGCTGAGGAATTCCCTGTGGCGGCTGGTGAAGGTGGAAACCCGGGCAGCCCCTGACCACAGCTCCCCAGAGCTGGGGCGGCATCGTGGGGTGGTGCCTGCTGCGCTGCCCAGGGCACAGAGGTTGGTCTAAGGAGCACGCCACTGCTGCCCAAAGCAATGCTGTGGTCATAGGCAGCAAGGCTTGATGCTCAGTGCCTCACTGGGGGCTTTTGTAAGAGACAGCTTGGGCCTGGGCTGTCGTGTCTGTCACTGTGACACCAAACCCAAGCAGGAGGGATCAGCTGAACTCAGCATGGGGAAAAGGGAAAGGTAAAAGGAAGAGAAGAAGGAAGGCAATAAGAGTATCTATTGAAAAAAAAAGTGTGATTCCCCCCTGCCATGCTCGCCCTGCAGTAAGGTGCATGCACTCGGTACGTGACACACTAGGAACTGCAGCCGTGCACTGAGGCACGTTCACTTGTCCTCCCCGATCGAGCACGCGGGCAAACGCGCTCAGCCCCCACACGCAGCCGTCGCGATCGGAGCGCAGGCACGGCTGCCCCACACGGTGCCTGCCCGCACTGCTGTGCGCCAGCACGGGCGCAAACACACACAGCGCCGCTGCACGCACACGCACACACACACACACTGCACACCCGTGCGGGCACAAACACACACAGCGCCGCTGCGCACCCCCTGCGCACACGCTGCACACACACACCGCACGCCACCTCTGCATACACACCCCCCTGCACGGCCATGCGCGCACAAACACACAGCCCCTCTGCACACACACATTGCACACCCCCTCTGCACACACACGCACACACGCACGTTTGGAGAACAATGGATGACTTGGCTGCAGGAGGACTATCTGGTTACGTGTCTCCAAAGGCAATGAACATACCTCATCATCAACAAATTAACTGAAACAAAGCAAGCTTTTCCGCTTTGAATAATAAGGGGGAAAGAATTGCAAGGCTGTCTTCATTCTGCAGAAACATCTGTGCTGAGCTCATTCCTGCTATCTATAATGCTGGGACCTGATCCTCCAGGATCAATCCCTAGCTGCTTTAGTCTTGCAGCGCACTGAGAACACTGTCAGGCTGTTAGACAAAGAAATCCTCTGCGCTACGGGTGCGCAGGCAGACTAGCAGCGGCATTGCAGTGCACAGGAATCCTGCAGCGTGCAGCAACCGGCGCTGCGGGTCTGCAGCCCGTGGGTCCAAGGTCTGGCTGCCCTGCGGATCTGAACGACAGCTATGGACCAAGCCCGCCGGCCCCTGCTGGAGCCTGCAGCCCCCGTGAGGGGACGGGCAGCGCCGCTGCCGCCCAGGCCAGCCCAAACGCAGCGGCTCTCACTGCGCGGGTGCACAGGCCGGCTCCCAGCACCCCGGCGCACGGGGACGTGGAGAAGGAGCAGAGCAGGTAGGGAGGCAGGGAGCAGAGCAGGCAGGGCGCCGCGCGGGCACCGCTCAGAGGGAGCTGGCGCAGAGCACCCAGCAGGCCTCCGCCAGCTCCGCGGAGCAAGCGGGACGTTCCCGTCCTGCACGCCTGCACGTCCTGCCGCACAGGCAGGATTTCATCCAACAGGTCTGAACGGCCTCATCCCAGGTGCCCTGGGCTCGGTCCCTGCTGCTCTGCACCAGCTGCCTCCTTGTAGGCAGCCCCAGAGGCTGCTCTGTGCCGCAGACACCCGCACACCCAGGTCGTCCCGTTCGCCCTTGGCAGAGCCAGCGCTTCCCTCCACACCAGGCGTTTGCAGGCTCTGCTTCTGGACCTCCACCCCTTCCCTGCGCTGTTATATCAGTGAGGATGGTAGACTGTTACTGCAAATATATGAAAGGAAGTTCCCATCCCGGCCAGCCGAGCCGGAGTGCACCAGTGTCCGCCCCTACCTGCTCCTGCGCCTCCTCTGGCACCTGGCGCTGGCCTCCAGGTCCGGCTGAGCCGCTGGATCCGGCTGCATCGCTGCTCCGGTTCTGCCTGCCTCTCCCTCTGCCTGGTCTGCAGTTGATAGATCCTCTGCTCTTGAGCATCCAGCTATTGACCCGCCCAGGGAAAGAAAGAAAAAATGGAAAAAAAATCAATTAATACTAAACGGCTTAACAAAACCCCGAACAGCACAGACCTGATGCTGCTGGGGGTGGGGATTGTCGGGAGGAGACACCCCCCGCACACGCGAGCTGCAAAAACCTGATATTCTGGGGACAGGAAGCCAATATGGTAGGTGTGATCCGACACGCGCCGGCGGCAGCAGGGCACGTCCAGCTGGGGAAGGCAGGGAGTCCGCGGCACCGAGCATGGTCTGCAGAACAAGGGGTACCAGAGCTCCTGCCTGGGCATGGGGGGCAAGGAGCAGCAGAGCAAATGCGAAGTTACGATAACAAATAACTGAATAACTGGCTCCCGATGTGGCAGCTCTGTGCTCTGAAGACGCCTCCACGCCGGTGGAGGGGAGCGTGGGAGCTCGCGGCCTGGCCGTCCCTCCTGCGGCGCCGGGCTCTGTGTGCGGCTGCAGCTTGCACGAGGCGGGAGCACCAGGGCTCTGGTGTCAACCAGCGTGATGCGAGCAGAGCAGACCCAGGGCAGGGCCCCAGCACCGGCCCCACGACCTCTGCAGCGGCACCTGCAGGACGCTGCCCGCTGCCCGCACACAGGCGCGAAGAGCCTGGCCGTGGGGACGGGTGCAGGAGGGAGCAAGGGCTGCGAGTGGCTCTGGCGGTGCCAAGGAGGCAAAAGAAAAGAGGGACAAGGTGCCCCAGAAGCTGGTGCGTCTGTTTTTTATATCCAGCATTGAGAATCCTCCTAGCTGTGGAGGTGCTGCTGGCCAGAAGCCACGTGATGCCTTGGCAGGAAGAAGGATCCTGCAGGCGGCAGAGCCACCCCTGCAGCTGAAACCAGTCTGTCTCCGTCCCTGCCCATGGATGGCCGGACACAGCCTCGACCTATGGAGAGATGGGCTGTCCGGAGCTCCCAGAAACACCGAGATGACGCGTGGGACCCTACAACGCAAAGGCTGGACCTGGACATGGAGAGCCGCTCTCGAACGGAGATGTGGTGCCTGCTTCTTCCCTTGCAGCAGCACCCAGAGGGGTTAGCGGCACCACCATGAACCTCCTCCTGGCACCGGGAAAGCCAAAGGCCCGGCCGCACTGTGAGCACGGAGGAACCCGAGGCCTCATGCTGCCCATGGAGCTGCCGGGCCGGGCTGGACGCGCTGGGCTGTCCTGCAGCACAGGCAGGAGCTGGGGGCTGCCTGCCTTCACCCACTGTCCTGCTGGGCCTGGAGAGGGTTTCGGTATCAATTAAAAGCTGACTGATTAGTAAAATATATTTACTGAGGACTGTCACCTAGCTGTCAACATCCAATAAATACACTAATAATCAATTTGCAGGCAATTAACGTAAGATGATGATAACGTCTGAATCCGAGAGGTATGGGAGAAGCATTGTGGGTGCCGTGCCCGCGCCCCAAGCACCAACTGCACTCGCACGCACAGCGGGGACCGGAGCTGTCCACCCCGCACCAGGCGAGACCGGCAAGGCAGGAACGCCGAGTGGATCCCCGCGCCCCGGCGCTGCCCGGCGGCGGAGACCGTCTGTGCCCGTGACCGAGCTGCGCACGTGAGCGGCAGCCGCAGCGCATGACAAGGCTGCTGAGCGCGCGGGCCCTTCTCATCTGCTTGCGGTCACACCTGGCCACTGCTGCAATGGGCGCAGTGGGTACCAGGGACACGCTGCAATTCTCTGATGTTTTACCATGGATTTCTCTGTGCCCCCAGCACCGCACGGCACAGCGCTGCAGGAACAGGAGCGGCAGGTCCCCCGGCGCCCGTCCCTGCGCCGCTGCGGGAGCCAGGGCTGCTTGGGGCGGCCGTGCAGATGGTGAAGGACAAGGAGCGGACGTGGAGCAGCGGAGCAGCTCGCGAACGCTCCCGTCCCTGGGGGCGCGTGCGGCGGAGGCGCGTTTGAAGCGCGTATGCGGCGCTACTTCCACGCAGGCGGCTCGGGGTCCCGCACCACCCGTGCTGGGGCTGCGGCCGGGAGACGAGGGGCGGCTGTGGGGCCGAGGCTGCACGGAGCTGGGGGTGGCAGCGCAGCCATGGGCCTGGCGCTCGCAGCCCCATGTGCAGCGCGGCACCCGGCCAGGCCGCGACGAGGGCTGATGCTCCAGCCACGGCATGGACGAAGCAGCAGCTCCGGGTGCTGCCGCCGTCCCCAGGGCCCCCATGCCCGGCTTGCAGCCGCGGAGGCGGCGGCGCGTTTCGGGCGCCCGTCCCCACCCCCACCGCTTCTCCTCTCATTTAAGTGGAATCAATTGTGCCATTTCTGCTTTGCTTTTCAAAAGCAATTACTTTCATGTCATTTCTGCAGACATTCGGGGAGAGCGAGGGAGTGAGGGCTTGATTATCCCCCTCCCCTCCCCGTCCTGTGGCTTCCGCTGTGGCGGTGAAGTATTAAATTAAATGAGGTGTCTATGGAGCAGCAATGGTTTCAGGTCAGAGGCGCTATGGAAAGCTGTATGCTGCACTGCTCCTGTATATGTAAATGGATATATTAAAACCACTGATGTCAACTTGCAGCACTCATCTCTTCTGCTCTCGGGTGATCAAAGCTGATTGCAGAGGCAATTACTGCAAAGGAAAAGAAAATCACGGCCTCCTGCTCATCCCTGAGCTACCAGGGTTTAATTGCTCAGCGTAGCTGAAGCTCCGCTCCCTCTCCACGCGGGCGGGCGGCGCGGGGCTCCCCGCACGGGGACACGCAGCACCGCGGTCGGCAGGGCTGGGGACCTGCGACGGGCACTGCAGCGGGTCCACTGGTACCACCAAGGGGCCGCTGGCTGCATCCGGGACGTCAGCCGCGCGGTACCCACAGCCCCTGCCCTTGATTTGGTGCGGTGCCGGCGGTGACCCGGCGAGATCTTGTTATTTTTATTGTTATCACTTTCCATTATTGCTGGAGATGCCGGTGCAGAGCTGTTCCCTGCCCGGGGCTCAGAGCGGTCTTGAGTGTCCCCAGGTAGAAACGCACGCGCTGCCCCACGGCGCTCACTGCCCACGGCCGCACGCGAGGGTCGGGGACAGGGGCACGTGTGGTGGGGTCTCCGTGATGCGGCTCCATGCAGCACTGCCTGCAGGGACGGAGGCTCGAGCGGGACGGGGAGGCTGCGGGAGGCTGCGGGATGAGCGCAGGCCCAGGCGGGGTCACCTCCCCAGGCTCCACAGCCTCTACCTGCCAGTCACAGCACCAGCAGAGCCAGGCCGGGCAATGAAATAACTGTACAGGGTAGGAATCACTCCAGTAATTGCAACTGTCTGTTAACCCTGAAACCTAAGGACAATAACCTAAAATGTCAACGCTGTAATTTCATTATTTTAAGAAAAAGTCTAGTTAGTGTGTTCATTGTACAAACACAAATGACACCCATTTCCACTCAGATATTAAGAAATGCAACTGATCTCTGTCTTGCCTCCCAGTCCTCCACTCTCAGTTGAACTTCATTCATAAGGTACAGATGGTGAGTATAAAAACCTCCATAATAATGAAAGCATATGTTGAGAACAAAAGCAAATAAGTGGGGAATAAAAATAAACATACCAAGAGGCACCATGCTGACTGCATTAGCGAATTTTGTATTTAATTAAAGGAAAATCTGCCTTTGGGTGTCCGTGATAAACGCAGAGCTGTGTTATCCACGGCCTCCCCGGGGCCCTCAGCGCCCCGCATGCCCCAAGGGGGTCGGACCCTCCGGCAGGCGCAGCGCGTCGGTCCGGTGGGCGCCATGTCCCACAGCCGCCCAAGGCGCCCTGAGCGCCGCCAGCAGCAACCCCATGCACGGGGTCGTCCTGCATGCGCCACCCGCTCCGCACAGCTCCTCACCCGCAGCTCAGCACCCGCAGGGATAACAGCTGCTCAATCGTGATCTCAGCAGTGGTACCCAGTGCTGCACCCTTCATCGACACACACCTGCATCCTCGTATGAGTGGGGAGAAGCCCAGGAAAGGAGAAGATGGGGACAGGCTGTGTCCGTAACTGTCCCCTGCTCCTGGTGCTGCAGTCACAGTTAGATACCTCTGTTATAGTTTTTCTTCTTCTCCTTGAGGCTTTTGCAGCTTGATCGGATCAGGAGAGGTGGTCATCCAGGAATAAAAGGGAATGTGTCCAGTAATAGGCTCCCCGGACAGAGCTGAAAAGAGAAAACTTGGCCTTTTTCTGTCCTCCAGCAATAACTACTATTTTTTCATCTTTTAGATATAAGCTTGGAAAAAGCGGTCAGCAGTAAACTGATGCAAATCAGAAAGGAATGCACAGCTCAGGATGAGGCATCTTCACAGCGATTGGTTTATCTCTGGGACACAAGAAATGAGGATTTATGAAATCCCCGTGTTTCACACGGATGGTGGCACATTCTCCCTTCACCACAAGCAAAGACCCTGGAACACAAGCTCCCACCTAGGTACTGTGGCCAAGGTCACATACTGCCAAGCTCCAAGAGTTAATCTGAAAGTTTGCTGACACCAAATCCAGCTCAGATGCTAAGTGTCTTGGTTAAGAACATTAATGAAAAGGGCCTCCATATTCCAGCTGCTTTTCTTATCTTTACAGATGCCGTAAGAGAGACCTGATGCACACAACTGTATCGCCACCGATCAGAGCAGCAGCTGTGAGCTCGTCTGCTCCACTGATGGACTGTGACTGCAGGCGAGTCATGCCATAACCTCATGCTGAGAGACTGGATAACAAGCAGGAACCACACTGGAAAACCTTCAAGAAATGTGTTATCAGTCTATCTTGGGATTTCCCGAGGAAACAAATTCTTCATCTCTTCTCCAAGGAAGAATTGGAGACTCAGCTTTGGGGAAAGTGGAAGATTTGACACACATGGCTGTGCCACCCATGCAGTTCATGGGGAGGCCTGTCGAGTTTCATGGTCACTGAAGGGCAAGTAATACCCAGCAGAAACCACGGGTGAAGGCTGTGGCTTTTGAGGTTGGTGCCAGGGCATCTAGGGACAACCACTTGTCCATCTTGAGGCCCTCAGAGATAGCGTGATGAGGAAACACAGCGTCCTGCATTCCTGCAGGAGCAACGCACTTTGCTGGCACCCGTGGCCATGCAGCGCCCGAGCTCACCCCTTTCCTCACCCGCTTCCACACTGGGGCATCAGCAGGGCACGAACCTCAGCTGGTGCCTCCGGCTGCCCCAGGATCTCTCCAAAGCCCCTCGCCGGGTTCCAGATGTTCAGTGGGGCTGGTGCCATCCCAGATCCTGCAATTCTGCAGAAAACCCTTAAGAAAATAACTCTTCCAAGAGGACCAAAGCACCCCAAGCACGCGGTACAACATTTCAAACACTCCTTTGAACCCCAACTCCTGTTCCCAGGAGAAATTTGTTGTCTTGAGAAACACTCGCTGCTCAGATTGTATGATATGAGAAAACAGATGGGACCTGGAGACTGAGAGAGCAAATGGCAAAAAAAAAAAAAGATGCTTAGGGGCAGCTACGTGCATCAGTGAGGAGGTACCGGTGTTGCTGGGGTTGGGAGTGCCGGGGTTGGGAGCAGGGACGGAGAGGGCGCAGGGCACGGGCGGCTCCGCCAGCTGCAGGGCCGAGGTGAGAGTGGGGAGACCGGGTAGCTAAAATGGGAGGAGAGGGGGAAACCTCAACCCTGCTCTGCCGACCACAACAGCAGCTCTGCAAACCGCTCTGTCAAAGCAAAGGGCAGGGCAACCCCTCCTGCTGCCCCCCTCCTGCTCCGCAGGCTCTGCGGGCACAGGCACTTCCTATTAGCTGTAAACTCTGCATGCAGAAGGCAGAATCACTGGCATAATATCTGCACAACAGCACCTTCATGCAAACACTGCGCCAGTAATGGGAAATTTTAATGATGTGAAGCAGCAAGGTCATGCGATGTGTCCAGGCAGCCCTTGGAAAGGCGCAGTCTCCACAGATATTACGGAGGAGAGCTTGGAATTGCTCTTGGTTCATTAGGCTTTGCCTGGGGGGTTTCTTCCGCTATTAACTACAAACAAGGTTCGGGCTCTCGCTGCTCAGCTCCACGCACGCGATGCGGAAGGTGAAGGGGAAGGTTTACCCAGAGCCGTTCGTAAATATGCTAAGACGGTTCAGATATGATTTCAGGATCCGTCAGGCACCCTGCGCAGTAAGTCACCTTAAACAGGAGCACTGAGGAAGCTCCGTCAACACAGCAACATCTTCCTCAGTGCAGAGATTTCACATTAGCGTTGGCAGAGCCTGTGCATAAATTACACACAGCAGCGCGCGGCGCAATTTCCTTCCCTGCAGGCACGGGCAGCGCGTTCCCCGCAGCCTGCCGCCGTCTCCCAGCTTTATGACCCCGGTGAGATGAGCTCTCACTGTTTTTTTCCTTGTTACATTTTGATATTTCAAAGCATGGCCTGCTTCTCACTCCCATCTCCCTGCTCCACATTATTAATGAATTGGAAAGCAGACATCATTAGTTTTTGGAGACCATTTCTTTTAAAATTTACAGAACCCTTCATCTGAATCCCCAGAGCCGGTCTGCTGTTCTCATCTTAGAATCTTATTAGCATCATATCTCCTGGATCCTGCCATGCAAACTGCATTGCTATGCACTTTCTAGCACTTGACCCTTTTGCGGACGGAATTAATTTCCTCTTTGAAGACAGAGCAGCCGGCTGTTGTGCTTGTTAAAGAAAGAAAACTCGAGCAGGAAGATGGGAAACAAGCAGAGGATATTCTTGGTTAAATATAGGCCAGGGTAAGATTTTATATAGGCAGATCGAGAAAGAGAGAGATTGGTCAAGAGAAGTAACAGACTGATGACGCTTTATTACCAGAAACATCTTCCAGGAGAGCATGCAAATAAACTGACTGACAATTCTCACTGGGAATTTCCATTTTCATGGTGCATTTCTTTTTAGCAGCTTTCCCTTTATCTGTAACCTTGCACATCCTCTGCTTGTTTCTATGTGCAAAATACCTGGAGACTTTTGGTTGTAGAATTAATGTGAATACTACAGAGATCCAGCATTTGGGAAAGAAGAAGGTGTCCAAGCTGTATTTGCAAAAGGGCACAAAGAAAAATAGCCCATCTAATAAAGAGGAGCTAATATAAAATATCTAGCACCTCAAAAACATTGGTGTCATTATTACTATCCCCTAAAAATGTACAACATTCCTACAACTGAAGTAAACTGGAAAATTCAAATGTTTGTTGCTCGGTTTGGGATATTTCTAGGTCTTCAGCTGGCTGCAAAATGGAGAATTTTATTTATTCACATTGTTCTTACAATTTTGGTTCTGCAGCGCAGTTTCAGCATCCATCTTTACTAAGCTGAACATCTGTGACTGCCCTAGAGGAAATTCCTTGGGATGAAGGCCTCATCTTTTCCATAAGCTCTTCAGGAAGAAGCTAATAAAGAGCTGCATAAATCCATTTTTAAGTAACTTGCAAAAATATGAAGCCAAAAATATAAAGTGCGGGATAGTGGAGCACAGCCTAAACCCCCTGTGTTGCGAGGCTGCCAGGACGGTCTCAGGGGTCAGAAAGGGCCGTGGTGGCCCGAGTGAGGGGTCGGGGTGGCTGAGCCGCTCACACGGGGGTCTGGAGTCCCGCTCCGAGCGGAGGGGCCGGCAGCAGCGCGGATGGACGCAGCCCCGTGCAGCCCCATGTAGCCCCATGCAGCCCCACAGAGCCACGTGTAGCCCCACACGGACTCTGGCTGCGCCTGGAAGATGCACAAAACACAACGGGCCACACGACCCTTTCCATGATGCCGTATGGGAACCAGGACCCTGTTTAGGTGAAGACGAGAGTGCTACAACTCCTGTCAGCTCTGCTAATACGCGGGAGCCTAAAGAGAGTGGAAACTCTGCAGAACCAGGCAGAGGCCAATAGAAGCAACCCAGTTACCTGCTGTTCCCCATTCCAGCCTACTTACCCTGCCCTTGAACATCAGTCTTTCTAGGGAAGCAAACCCCCTGGACACAAATTCCCTTGGAAGTGATCGGAAGGCATCCCAGGTCACGTAGAAACTCCAGGTGGTTTATACAGGCTATGGTCCTAGCAAGAGGTGGTGAATGAGGAGCGTGCCCACCACGTTGTCCTTTTCCATGTGCTCAGAAGAGCAGATGGAGGGGAACTGCAGCAGCCGTGACCCATGCGATCTCCCTGTTTACTGCCCCCTTCTCAGAATTTGGGCGATGTTGGTGCAGGATTCATCAGGCAAACGGTGCTAGCAGCAGCGGCACCAGTGCCAGACGCAGACTGGCAGAGAGCTTATGAACAGCAATGAATGATCTATAGCCAAAGCCATGGGCAAGAGCTAGCCATTAGTCTGGGGCTTAGTAATGCACTCTGCGAGTACATTACTCACCAATCCATCAGGCAACCTGCTAAGGAACTGAGAGATTCCAGCACTTTTAAATCTGCAGCGCAGTGGCTGGCAGCCTGCTCTACATGCCCTGGGTTACAAGGGCACGCAGGAAGACAATTCATTTCGTGTCATAGCCAGTATTTCTTCTTCTCCTTCTTCTGTGTGTACTTAAGAAATGGACCTTCTATTATCTGCAGATTAATAGCCAGCAGAATGCTCTGGAGTCTCTGCTAGCATTAACCACCGAGAGAGGTTTTCAAGGAAAGCCTAACCCTGACGAGTCTCATTAGCTGGACTAAGCATGGAAACATGCACGAGGACTGATTTGATTTCTTCATTTAATAGCAGTGCCTACAGGAGGGCTATTTTAGAAGATCACTCCGACTGCAGGGTCTGCTCTTGGCACATCACAATTTGGCAGGATTGAGGCTGCCGGGGTAATTCGGGCCCTTACGCACGAGCCCGTGACGCAGTCGCCACTTAACGGCCAGGCACTGCCCTGGCCTCATCTGCTCACGCAGGGGATAATGTGCACAGCAAAGACCATCCGTCAATATTCCCTTTCTCTCCTCACAGCTTAGCGTGCAGCTTCACCTTGCACTTGCTGCACTTTCCAAACCCCATGCAGAACACGGGTATTAATCTCCGTGTAGGAATTCCTACGGCATTCATCATTATCTAAATTCTCCAGGAACATTAGCTGAGCTCTCCGTGCCCAGGAGAGGAAGGAGAGTTTTATTATCCCCACTTTACCGGCCCAGAGTAGAGGCAGAGAGAGATTCAAGCGGTAGATGTGTCCACTAATTTTAGGTGCCTGATTTGAGGTGTCTAGTGCTGATTTGTGAAGCACTTAACAACTTTATAGCATTTCCTACGTTCCAAGCAAAACTGTGAGCACTCAGCAGTTCTGCAAGGAAAACGCCGCACGTCCTCGGTTGCAGGCTCAGAAAACAAGGACCGCGAGAGCAGAGCCACCAGTCTAGGCACACAGCTGTGTTAATCCACTTTGCCACAGGCCAAGGTTGTCACCATTTATGTGCCAAAGACTCACGGTCTGACTCTGCTTTTGGCTTGAACATCCGCTTTGACCAAGATCTATTGTGGGGCCTCTGGTCAGAGGTAGGAAATGCTCTTCATGTCCAACATGGGCAGGCTCATGTTACAGCGAGCACCTTAATTTTCTCATTTCGTGGCTTTTGCACATCCGCCTTTGCAATTCAAAATTGCTAATGTATTTTGGGTTGTTTTCCTTTTTTTGGAAAAGACTTGCAGGTACAAGCTACTGATAGCCAGGAAAGTGGAGACCAGAAAGGGGGAGCAGGTTGATAGTAAACCTGCAGAAAAAGGGAAAAAACAATCCACAACACTGTAAGGTGAGAAGAGACAGCCGGGAGAGAAGAAACTGAAAGAATGAGTGAGAAATTAAATATTCAAGGGAAAGCATACAACCGGGGCTGAAATCAAAGCTTTAACTAAAGACAGCATCACTTGAAAAATCTACTGCAAACTCTCTTAGTTTGGGTTTAGAATGACTTAATTTGGTAATTAATCAATGCACGGCTCTTTTAAATGAAGAGTGTTTAGACAGGATTTTACAACAGTTAAATTATGCATTTTTAAAGACAATATAAGTTTTAGTATGGATGATGCTTCAAAGAAGCATCAAAGAAGAACAAACCACAGAGCAAACAGAAAATCCTCAGCTATACAAACATAAACAGAAAATCTGATGCTAAACCATTGCAGAAATCCACAGGGTTTCTCTGATTTTTTTCCAAAGGAATCAAGCTACTGCTCTGCTGGAGGGAGGTCTGCGGGGCCCCATTTCTGTGACCTGGATCCATGCGTCTCCTGACTTTGTTGATGTTGGCGCTTTCCAGGTGTTCAAGTGCGTGACCGAGGAGCACACAGGGACATTTGCACACTGTGCTTGGTGTCATTCCTAGCCTTATTTCAAAAGGTCTTAAAATATTCTAATGCAGAACAATTTACTGGGTGTTTCTACATTTTGTGGGAGAAAACCCTGAAGCTTTGGGTGTTTTTCTGCCGTCGTCTCCTAGATTCCTGTCTGTGCCAAGGCAGCCGGGCCCCACTGCGGTGTCTACGCCCGGACAGCCAGACCGGGCTCTGTACCCTGCCCAGGCCACACTGCGGTTATCTGAATTCTGCAGCACCTCTCCATTTACTGCGTTTAAAATACCCATCCCTGTATTCACTGGTGGCTTCTACAGTTTTGCAGGAGCAGGATCTCGCTTGAGGTACAAAGGGCCAATGTATAATGAATTAATCTAATACAGCTGCCTGTGCAGACCAACATACTGCAACAAAGCAGTAATCAGTTCTTGTGGGACTCCGAGCGCTTCCGCTGCTCCTGCTCCGGCACGAATCCCGTGGGCCCTTCGGAGCGGAGATTCCCTTTGCAGCCCCACGGGCGCAGCGGCCCCGCTCAGGAAGGCCTCCTCAGCCCCGCCACGGCCCTCGTGCTCCCCAGGGCTCCGCTCCTGTCAGCAAACCCGTCTGTACCGCATCGGTGCTGGGCACGCGGCCGCACGCAGCCCGCGCCGCCGCTGTCACCGCCGCTGTCGCTGCCGCCGTCACCGCCGCCGTCACCGCCGCCGTCACTGCCGTGCTCACGGGGCAACCGCGCTGCTCTGCAGCCTGCGCGCGCAGCAGGGCCTTGCTGCCGGAACGCACTTCTGCATGTAGCTGGCAGTGGTTTGCTTCCTGAGCTGAATATTTAATCAATAAATACGCTGCTCTGTAAAAATGACTCAAATCCCCATCTCTTCTTCCTTAATCATTTGCCTGGGTAAAATGAGGCTGAAAAAAAAGGCAAACCAGGCCAAATGCAGGCTACTGGACACAGCCTCAGGGCATACGTGTCCATGCTCCCGAGTTCCTCCTTGTGCAAGAGACAGCAACCAGAGACTGCAGTCCTCCTTACGGAAATTAAAAACGAGCATCATGCAGATGCACAAGTTGCAGCTGGAGAACCAAGATCTGTGGCGCTGAAGTCAGTGTGTTTTTGGGGACCCGTGTTAGTGCTACTTGCTCTGCCCAAGCGAGCTGGTCTCAAAGGCAGGTACCTTTGCTCTCCTGACCTTTAGGCGCCTGTAGCTCCTGCCCCAGAGGAGGAGAGCAGGGAACCTCGTGGGAACCCAGCCACGCACTGGCTGCTTGCTGGACACGGCGAACACAGCCGCAGCCCTTCCTGCTGGATTGATGTTTGCAGCCGCAAATCGTATCCAGAGAGGCAATTTCCACTTCTTGCATTTCTTCCACTTCTATGTCCCTGTCCATTGCTCCATCTACCTGCTCCCAAAGGACACTGTGAAAAACTGTAAAGAAGAGCTCAAGGCATCAATAAACACAGAAGTAACACAGAGAACAGGCCTGCAACGGGAAGCGGCTGCTCGGCAATCAGCCACAAGCTGATGCAGCGTAAGGAAGGAGAGATGTCTGATTGCAACAAGCCCCATTCCCATCACTGCGGCAGGGGGCACGCAGTGATGACCTGGAGCAGTGAGCGTTCACCTCGACGGCCTCCGCGCGCGTGAACTCAAGCGCACGCACAACAAGCAGGAGTCTGCGGTGCCTATCGGGATCTCTCACCCTCAGGCTACCCCTACAGCAAGCATTAACCTACTTATTTGCACCCTTAGGCAGTTTGCAGGGCCAGGAAGATGACTCTTTGGGAGAAAGGTGAGCAGATCTCAGCATTTAAGTGCAATCTCTTATCATCACCTGAGAGCAGCTATAAGAGTTTCTCGTCATGTTGTGGGAGTTGGGGGAGAAGCAGGACAACCTCCTACCCTTTTTTTTTTCCCAGCCATCTCTTCACATGATTAGAAAAAAATGGAGCTTTATTAAAATAGAAGTGTCACTGTTTCAGGAGATCACAGCCCTTGTTTAGGAAACCTTCAGCCAGCTGTTCCTCTTCTAGCATTAAAGAATAAACTGCACAGAAAGCAAAGGGCCCAGGGGAAGCTCGTGCACCAGGTCTGCGGTTCTGCTCACCCAGCCCCTGGGGGAACAGAGCGGCCCGCGACCACCCGCCCCTCTCCAATTACTGCGGCTCTCAGAAGAGCAAAACACCACCCGGAATGCAGAAAACCTCCACGTTGAGAACCTGGGCTCACACCGGCAAAGCCAAGCCCGGCCCTTCAGAGGATTTACTGTGTGCCTCCTGCGCTCCCTTGCTCATCACTGACCTCTGAAAACCTCTCGTTGCCCCGACTGTCACCTTGAATCTTCAGGAAGGCACATCAGAGTTTCCACCCAGATGTGCAGTCACAGAGGCACTAAGTCCTGCTGCAATTTCTATCAGTAGCCATCAACAGAGCTGCCTTTGAAACACACACACGGATGCTAGAGGAGAAGGTTCTGGTTGTTGTCAGTCTGGGGCCAGCACTGTGATAGGAATCAAAGGTAAAGCCAGAGAGCACAGAGCTGCTGAGCTGGCAAAGAGAGCGGGCGGCGCTGGAAGAGGGCCTGGGGCGGACAGAACATGAGCAAGAAGGGGCAGACGGTGCCGGGCCGGCGCACGCAGGAGCTGCGACAGCGTGACGGTGGCAAACAGCTTGGGCAGAGGGGAACAGAGCAGAGAGCACCACCGGGAGCAAGGCACCAAATTACAACAGAAGGAGTTACAAGGATAAGCCTGGCCTTCACTGTAAAGCTTTCATGTGTCCTTGCCACACGTACCAATGTTTATATACTTTGTACCTAAGGATGCATAGTCAGAGACACAGAGAAAGAGAAACACCAAGTCACTCCTGCTGAGGGGCTAATCCTACAAAACCCACCCGACTTCCAGGTGCAGAAACAAACTGCAGATATCTGGGAGAATTTTATTCCTCTAAGATACCTTACCACTTTATTGCCCATCAGAGAGCTACATCTATAAATATAGACCATTCCCAGTGACTACTGCAGACAGAGTATCAGAGGCTACAAGCAGGACCTTCTGATGCTCAGGACCTTACATCAAGTTGAACCCTGAGAAGGATCTTGATCTTCGTATGGCCTTTAGCATCCTGCCTCGGCTCTTTGAAGATGCCATTCACACGGAACTGCTCCGCTCCCCGTGTCTGCAGCACACAGACTCCATCTGCGCGCGGATCTTTGATATTTTTGAATCATACTGCACAGCTATCCAGTTTCATCTCATTGTACCTTTGGCTCCATTTGAACCCAGGTCCAGCAGTCTGATTCTCACTCCAGTTTTATCTAGACCAGGAACAAAGGAACTGCACATTACAGCCTCTCTGTCTGGCTGTTTTTCATTGTATATATTTTCTCTGTCCTACAAGTGAGCAGCTTGCTTCCTTTTAAAGCCTGCAGTCAGCTTTAATCTACTTAGCTGGGATTAATGAGAGATTTGTTAAAAGATTTAAAGATTTTACAGACTTTGCTTACAACTGTTGTTATCAGCAACCATCAGGCCGCAAGCCCCATGCAGTGAAGCTGTTGCTGATGTCAGGCCCGACCATCAGTGTGCCAGGCTGGTAACGCAGTGCCGACAGCTGGTTCCTCTTGTTACAGATCGGCGTCTTCATGGACCTGCTCGGGAGGCAGCGCTCAGACCTCTGCCTGCGTTTGTCCTTGTGCAAAGCTGAGGGCAGGTGGGATGGAGCTGGGGCCCTCCACTTGAGATGCTGGATGAGCTCTACAGCACATCAAGGTGCTCCACACCTGCAGGAGGGGACGCTAGGAGGATCCAGGCAATGCGGGCTGGCGTGACCTGGTTGTTACACGTAACCCACTGCTTGGACCATCATTAGCTCTAGAGAAACTGAAGGTGTCAGAGGGGACGTGATCCAAGGATTCTACATTGGGCCCGGGAATCCTTCTTGATGGAGACTCTACCAACAGGTAACGTTAGCAATCGTATGGCTAAACAAGCACTGCCCTGGGCAGGGTCCCCAGCTGCAGGGAGGCCTCCACTCACCGGAGTGGAGTCTATCAGAGTTCCCTGAACAAGTCAGCAAACACATGGATAAGGGAACCAGACCATTACAGGGTGCTGAACCTCCTCCAGCCAAACAGCAGGGGCTCCCAGAGAACCTGCACTGCCCTGCTCCGAGAGGGAGACCCTCCCTAGCCTCAAGAAGCGGCTGAGGGACAGGACACAGGCGGCAGGACCGCACGGTCGGTGCTCGTGGCAAAGGAGCTGCCTGCAGCCTCCATGTGCACTGGGCTGCTTGTGCTAAGGGCCAAACTGCCCGCAGAGCCAGTCTGCTGCCTGGAACAGCCGCGGGGAGCAAACCCTACGGCTACGTCCCGCAGCAGCACTCCGTGATGCTGCTGTTCACAGATGTTATGGTTGGGAAAGCCCCAAGGACAGACAGACAAGGCATTTTCACTGAACTCCCTGCTGCAAGCTCCTCCATTAAGAAATCTGTGGTAAAGAACATACGTCTGCTTAGGCCTGGTCTCTGTAGACAAGACTAGCACAAGAGCCGCTTCCCTGGGATGCCTGCAAAATCCACCAGTGATGAGGAAAACGCCAAGCCTGGCTACTGTGCATGAGCCACGTGCCACTTACCCAGCAGGTACATTCAGTACTAGGGTAACACAGCAGATAATTTGAAAATACACCCTTAGAGGTGTATCAAATTTTCACCCTAAAAACACACTTCTTCCATGGCTGGCATAGTGCTGCGCCAATATCAGAAATAACCATTATTTTTAAAGTAAATTTGGAGTGAACTACCAGAATGCCCACTCCAGCACGACGCTGCCAGCTTTCTGGGATTGGCGTTCCTGAGTGCTCACCCTCCCACCGGCAGAGCGGAACTGCAGTGACGGGCAGGCGCAGCAGAGATCCCTCCGTGCACAGGCGGGAGCGCGGGGGGTGCTGGGGACGCAGCCAGGAGCGCGAGGCGCTGGGGACGCAGGAAGAAGCGCGTGGGGCGCTGGGGACACAGGTGGGAGCGCGGGGCGCTTGGGATGCAGGAGGGAGCGTGCAGGGTGCTGGGGACACAGGTGGGAGTGCTGGGGACACAGGCGGGAGTGCACAGGGCGCTGGGGATGCAGGTGGGCCCAGCCAGGCCGCCCGCACGGAAACGGCTCCATGGAGCCGCAGGACGAGTCCCTGCGCGAGGGGCTCCCACAGCAGCAGCCCTTGTGCCCTGACCCCAAAGACCAGGGAATCCCTATGAGGTGGCAGAGACGAGAGGGAGCCCTTCTGGCTCTGTGTCCCCATATTCGCTCGCAGTGCCTTTGTGCCCATGGGGCAGGAGCGGATGGAGGGTGCTCCAGGACCCACGGCCCTTGCAGACCCAGAGCACAGAGAGGAGAGCTTCAGGAAGAGCTGTGGATCCTCCTGAAATGGAGGCAAAATGTAATGCTGATGACTGCAGGGTCCCCCCGGCCCCACTCCGTGCCCCGGGGTGCCAGCCCTGGTGGGTTCCACCTGGAGAACAACCCCACAGACCTGCAGCGGCCTCAGAGGATCCTACACCACAGACCCCTGGGTAATCTGATGTCCTTTCTCTTTCCCAGCTCACAGGGACCCTGACTCCTTACATTTCCATGTGCCCCAGGACGGAGCCAAGCTCAAATCCCCGTGGTTCCTGGGCTACCTTGGCCCGTCCGGGGCGGCAGCTCCCCCTCTCCTGGGACGCGATGCCTCCCGCTGCCCACGGCGCCTCTTGCTGCGGCTCCAGCCCCAGCCTTTCCTCTGCATGAACCCCCGCTCAAAGCTGCCCCTCTGCTCCCTGCACTGGGGCAGCCGCCCTCGGCACCAGAGGAGAGCACCAAAGTCGAGCAAACTCATGAGCAAAACATGCTTTGGGGTCTGGATGTGCTGCTGCCTCCCACGTTCCCTGGCAGAAGCCAAGGGTGTCACTTCTGCCTTCTCTATACCTAATGCAGAGGGTCCTGCACCAGGTGTCCCCCGGTCCCTGGTAAAAGCACAACTTACAAAATCATTTATTCATACTGGAAAAGTTCAGTATGACCCATGACTGGAGGCAAGACCTGCTGCTGTCTGGCCGCGTGAATCACACAAAGCCGTCACGAACCGACTGCGAGATTCATTCATTGAGAAAGCAACTAAGACCAAAAAACTTATTTCTAAACCACAGATAAACACGTATGACTTTAAAATTAAAATGCACCATCCGATCCTATGCAAATCACCCATTCTTGCCCCAAAGCCGTTTCAGGGACCTCCTGGAGGTGACGCGGTGAAAGGTGACTGAGTCGCAGAGCCCCCGGCGCAGACGGCCGCGAGCAGCATCGCCCACATGCAGTCACAGCCTACCTGTGCCTGGGGAAGCTCCTGGCACCTCCACGCTGCAGACGGACAGGCAGGCGTCTCGATCCTGCTCCTGGGCTCTCCGGAGACCCGGGCACGGCCGGCTACACGCAGGGAACGCCGGCTCCTCTCCCGCTGACCTGGGCCACTCCGCAGCAGCTCGAGATGGCCCCTGGACACGGTGCAGGTGGGACGAGCGCAGGTGCCAAGGGGCAAGCGAGGAGGCCGCCTCCTGCTCCGAGGAGCTGCAGACCCGCTGCCCGGGCGCCCGCGGGACCAGTCGCCCCTCCTGGGGGTGCTGGTGCCCGTGTGAGCCCCACGCCGGCACAGAGGGGCTCGGGGAGGAGGGCAGGGTGCCCGCGGCCGCGCTGCAGGGATGCTCCCTGTCTGCTCCTCGCTGCCGCTGGCGTCTGTGCAGGAGACTTGGTGGAGGCGGCGGAAGCCTCCTGGCTGGGCAGCCACCTCGGCCGCCCTCCCCGCGCAAACACTTTTCCATAAATTCTGGGAAACACTTTTAGACAGACACTGGCACTCATAAATTATACAACTCATTTGCATACTCCAGTCATGAGACATTATGCAAATGTGACCTGATTTGCATAATGGATTCCTCTTGTCGCTTCGCTTGCTTCATGCTTCTAAAACAACAAAACGAAATCGGCGAGCGAGCAAGGCGGCGAGCGCGGC
>JAWLRI010000897.1:2300775-2320647 GCA_034781795.1 Crypturellus tataupa | reverse complement strand
CGCGGGCGCAAGAGCAGAGTCCTGCGCGCCCCATTCCTGCGGCCACCGTGCCCCTCGGCCCCATGCGGCCGGGCCCTCGGGGGACTCGGCACAGGAGGCTGTGGGGCGCGAGGCGCTGGGCCAGGCCGGGCACGCGGGGGCCGGCTCCGCGCGAGGCCGCACTGACGAGGTGGGAGCGGAGGGTCCCCGCGTGCTCCGGACCCTCTGCCTGGCAGCAGCAGGACTGCGCCACGCGGCTGCGCCCTGTGGGAAAAGTTAACTGTAATTCCTCAGCTTTTAAAATCAATTAACCCGTGTGTTAATTAACGTCAAGTCGGCGGGAGGAGGCGGAGGAGGGGAGAGAGGGAGGGAGGAGGGAGGAAGGAAAAAAAAGCTGCAAGGGCGGATGGCAGCGGAGCTGGCACGGTGCCATCCATTCAGTGGCAGCGCCACGGCTCCGCGCGGCAGCGGCGGCGGGTATATGTGACGGGGCCCCGCGCGCGGGCCAGACGCCGCGCTCCAGCTACGGGAGATTATCCGCAGCGCCGGGAGCAGACGCCCGCGGCCGCGCGCCGGGATTAGAGGTGGCCCGCGGCCCAGCGCCACGGTGCGTGCCCGCGCCCGCCACACAAAGGCCGCCGTCTCCGCCATGACACCGCGACGTCGCGCGCCGAAGCTGCCGTCCCGCAGCCCTTGGACAGCGCCGGAGAAGGCGACGGCGACAATGGATCCGGCGCGGGAGAGCATCCGCGACGGCGGCCCCTCGTGCCCACTCCCCGTGCCAGGGGCAACGTGGGCATCTGGCGCAGCAGAAGGTGCTCCTGTGGGTCGCCTTTTTTTTTTCTTTCTTTTTTTTTTTTTGAGCTGTTGGCGCGTTCGCCATTCAGGTTCATTTACAATTAACTCCAAAAAAAGCCACCAACCCCACCCAGCCCAGTCAACAACAAACAAAAGGGAGTAGCCGCGTGCAGAGGGAAATGCCACGGGAAGCGGTGGCTGCGCCGGTGCCGCTCGTCCTTCGGAGTGCCGCGGGGAACGATGCCAACTGTGCAGCTGGGGAGCCGCCGGCACGGGAGCACCATGCTCTCCAGCCAGCGCATGCAGAGGAGAGAACGAAGGAAGGAAGGACGGACAGACGGATGGAAGGAAGGAAGCAGGAAGGCACCCGGCTCCCATAGGGCAGGAGCGCAGCTGCACGCAGCCGCTGCGGGAGGAGAGGCTGCTCTGGAGCCGAAGCTGGAGCCGTCGGCGTGTGCTCACGGCGTGCGCGCGGACACGCGCACGCGCCGCCTCGGATGTCTGCAGCCCGGCCGTGTGAGTGCGGGCGAGCGCGGGAGCTCACCAACGCGCGTGGAAGCGTCTGTGCACGCGCGTGCCACGCGCAACACGCACGCGGGCACGCGGAGGCGCGCGCTCGTGCCGGAGCGAGAGGGAACCCCGGCGGCAGCAGGACACAGGCACGCACACACACGCAGTGTGAGCAGACATCCTGCTTTTTGACCCAGGTACACACAGAAGACAAAATAAAAATCATACTTGAGCAGCACGCAGGCAGGCAGAGATTTATCTACATTCACTGCTATCACCAGGGAGATGAATGGGGCCGATCTGAAGCCCTTTACAAGATCCACTATGGGAGTGGAGGAGGAGGAGGGATGGCACACAGACATGCACAAACTCGAAGACCCGGCGCCTGGAAGGTGCTCCTTGTGCAGCCCAGGTGGCACGGCGCGCGGAGCGCCGCGAGGAGGGCGCCAAGGGAGACTGCGGCTACTCACGGTGTCTGCGCGGCGGCTGCTGCGAGGCTGGTGGCACCGGGCGCCGAGCCAGGGAGGGCACTGCAAACAAAGGCAGAGACAAAAATAAAGTCATACAACGGGAATATTAATTGCCTCTCTTGCGGATTTTACAAAACACGCAAAATGTTTTCTTTGCCTTGTTTTTTTCTCCCGTGGATTGGCGCGCTTCCTTTCTGCATGGAAAATACCAGCGTGGGATTTACAGCCCGGCTACAGGGCTCAGGATTAACAGCGCTGGCATCTTTTGGGCATATTTTTTCTTTTAATGAATGAGCTTTCGCTGTTAATGAGGAATAATCGTTTGGCTAATGAGCTTTGAAACATTAAGAGAAAAGAGTTTTTTTTCCCGTTAATCGCCCTGGTGCGACCGCACGGATGGATTACAAAAGACAGCAGTAGGAATGCACTACAAAGGGGGGGAACGTCTCCTGGAGTGGGATAAACGCAGAGATGGGTGATGCATCCCTGCATCTCCCCGTCCTTCTCCTCTCTCTCCCGCCTGCACTCTCTCTGCCAACTGCTTTGGGTTTCCATAACTCCGCAATCAAAGTGGATGTTCGGGAAAGATTATTACAGTCAAACAGCGAAGCGCCGGCTGTTAATGTCTCCAGTGTTTAATCATCATACAGTAGAGTGGTTTTATGCATATTTCATTTGCATATCATTAAACCGCGTTAGCGCGGGACATTCAGAGCCTGGAGAGGTACAAAGTTGGGGGGAGAGAGGGAGCGAGACAGAGAGGGAGAGCAAGGTCCCTATGATGCCTATCTTCAAAAGCCAGGGACTTGTTCCATGATCTGTCTTCTACTTTTACTAAAATCATTATGACTTGGAAACCTTTGAAGTTGGATATAACCTTGGATTCTTCTAATTCCAGCAGAGTGATGTATTAGAAAGGGAGAGATGGTGCTGCGCTAGACATTTAAAGGAATATAAGCGCCAGCGGAATGGAAATCGGAGCTCTTTGGGGAACGCACTGGCAGAGCCAGCCACAGCTTCGACGGTTTCTTGGTTAATATTAGGAAGGATAACAGAATAAAACAAAAGCGATGAAGACAACGTATGCGTTAACATGGGGATTATATTTCTCTACTCTTTTTTTTTTTTTTTTTTTTCCAAGGAAAAAAGGAAGGATGGGACCAGCTGTAATTTGCACACTAATTAGCGAACTGTCGCCTTGTTTCATGTTTGTTTTTCTTCTCCTCTCTCTTTTTGGCGAGGGGTGTTGTCACCGCCGAGGTGATTAATCAATTATTTGGTAGCGCAGATCCTTCTCCGGTGGCACCGGCCAGGCAGAGATGGCGGTGGCCGCGGGGGAGGAACACAGTGGGCTCTTTGTAGATCTTATACATGCACAACATATTAATTGGGGTCTTTATAAAGCTCCCTCAATAGACTGTTTCTTCCCTCGTAAAACAGCAGCTGGGTAGCCACCGTTGGCGACTCTTCAGATACCACTTTGGCTGGGGGCAGTTCCATCGCCGTTCGCCGCTTCTCTTTATTTTTCCCCAACGGAAGGGTCTACGTCGCTACTGCTGCCCGCCGGCTCCGGATGGCGGGCGGATGGACGGACAGGACCAGCGCCGAGACGACTCCTCGAGCCGGATGCAGAAATTCGCTTGGAAATGAAACGCTGTTTTATATTTAAATTCTCCTCCCCCGCTGCCCGCGCCGCGCTCCTCCGTGGCTTTGTCTGGGGTATGAATATTCAGATGAGCCGGGATGTGATTACACTGTGCAATTACTCGCGTCCATGGCGGCGCGAAGGCGCCGGGGAGCAGCCTGCAGTCCGTTTGGGGGCCGCTTTCCGCCGTCTCCCCATCTCGGTGGCGCTGCGGCACATGCAGATGTCGCTGTTGTTCTTTATAAAGCCCTAATGATATGCGAGAGCATAACGAGCCCATTTGGGTGCAGAGCATCGCGGAACACGACGGGGGGAGGCGGCCCCACTGCAGGAATGTCCACATAAATAATTGCTACGTGCATGCGCGGGCGGCGGCGGCGGCGAGGCCGCGTCACGTGGCGCGCAGTGGCGGCGGTCGCGGAAAGGTGATCACGGCAGAGGAGCGTTTCCGCCTGGCACTCACGAGGGGCCCGTTCCGCTTGGACGGAAGCGCCGGGGACGAGCTCCCGCTCCCTCGGCTCCTCCACCATTTCCCAGCCGCCCGCCAGGTGGGCGCTCCGGGCGCACGGGCCGGTGTGGGATGTGTCCCCTGCTCCTCCAGGCCCTGGCGAGCGCGTGGTGGAAGCAGCGCGCAGTGGGAGCAGGGCACGGCCGAGGGCGGCCGGGCGAGAACGTGTTGAGCATCACCGCTGGCCGCAGGAGGGTCGGGGGGCGGCCGCGAGCATGCGGCGGCGGGCGCTGGTGTGCAGGTGCCAGGGCTGGCACCGCTGGGGACAGGGGCATGGGGTACCAGGTGCCCTGTGTCGGTGCTGCCCGAGGGCCGGCCGTGGGGCTCGGCTGCTGCCTGGCCCCAGTGCTCATGGGCAGGGACGGGGGCTGGGAGCCGGTGAGGTCCTTCACGGCTGTCTCTCTCGAACAGTTCATGTTACCACTGGATACTGAGTACAAAACAGGGGCACAGGGAAATACCTTGTTTTCTGCCAGAAGCCCTCGCCTGGACTAGCATTGCCCTACGTGCATCGGGAAGGGGTTGAGGAGGAGACGCAACAGATCATCTCCAAGGAGCGGCACCGCTCTGCGTGTTGGCACTGGCTTCTGTAGGGCCTGTGTGCCTGCCTTGCTTGGCCTCTGCACACCTTTGGGTTCCCAGCGCTGTGGCAGCGCTCTGGGCAGGGGTGAGGCGCGACGGGCAGCCAGACGTGGTCTCCAGAGAGGCCCCTGCTCTCACCCAGGCGGATGGAGAGCCAGTGCTGCTCCAAAGCAGGACACCCCCAAGCAAGAGCCCCAGCGCCAGCCTCTCTGCTCACAGGTGTATTCAGAGCACAAAATGCAGGACACGAGGGATCACCCAGTCATCAACCTCCCTCTGAAGTCAGACCTGGTCTCCTCTGTGAGAAGGGATTGTGGGCCAGAACCAGCTAGGCAGAGCAGGGCGAGCAGTGCGAAGCGCCGGGGCCTGCGGGAAGCCGGGCGGCCGCACACGCTGGGTTCATCTGAGTGGATCCACTCCAGCCCACATGGAGCACCAGGTGCCCATGGACCTCGCCGAGCTGCTCCCCGGCCCCAGAGCCATGGCACCTGGACCAACCAAGGGCAACCAAGGAGGAGGCTGCGCTACCCTCTGCTCAGTCTCTCTGATCCCCAGCCTCAAGGTAGCTTAACACCAAAGATCAAATGGGATCCAGGAATATGGGAAAACCCGGGCAAACGCAGTGATGCCACAGGACGGTGATGCACGTGCTGAGCCCTGTCGCTGCTCTCAGGTATCCTTCCCCCACCAGCCTTTGCCCGTCTCCCTGTTTAGGCTCAGTGCAGCCAGTGCAGGGACACCTGGACCGTGTCTGGATCCCCAAGGGAAGGGAAGGAAAGGAAGGTGCTGAAGAGGCAGAAGCCCAAACCTGCCCCGGTAAAGGTGAAGGTGAAATTTGGGCTCCGCAGCACTGGGAACGGGTGCCCAGACTCACGGAGTCCTTCCTGGGATGGCGCCAGGACACTGCAAGGGCATCATGGGCAGGTCCTGCTCCATCTGCAGGGCCCGGCACAGGGCCACGTCCACCCTGGGCACAGCCGGTGATGTCCAGCTGGGGTTTCCGACCGGGATGCGGAGCAGGTGCCGGAGCTGCTGGAACCTGCTCCGGCTGGACAGGCCACCACTGTCCTTCCTTGGGCACACACTGTCCCACGCGTGGCCCTTTCACAGAGCAGGTCCCCACAGCGGGAGCAGCGGCTGCTGGGGCACCGCAGGAAGCCGCTGACCGCTGTGCAGCTCCCCTGCAGAAACTGTCATTTAGGAAAGGAAATTCAAGTGTTTATGGAACACATTGCTATTCAAAAATAAAGGAATTGTTTTGCAAATAGTAGCACTGCTGAAGAGGAGAGAGAAGTGCATCAGTCATCTGATATTACATATAAGCAGTTTATTAAAGAATTAAATATTAATAGACTATAAAGCAAGCAGGGCGATGAGTCGCAAACAGCTTGCTGAGAAGTATGTTATAAACAATGAGTCTGTCAGTGACTAATAAAGTACAGAACAAAAATGTTTTATAAAATCACCGGGCCGGTGATGAATCTCCAGCACCGAGATGCTACAGACCCACCAAGGTCCTGCTGCAGCACGAGCTGGGAGCCGGCGTGGGAGGGCCGTACCCGAGGATCTGTGGAGAGCAGACACATGCTGAGCACTCGTGGGAATGTGCATGACTCAATGCCTTGGAGAGGCTTAATTTTTCACATTATTTTAAACAAATCTATAAATAGGAAGTTCAGGAATTTTCAAGGAGCTCAGGGCACTTCCCTCTCCAGCAGTTACTACATCAACTTTTCCATTTCAGACAAAAGTGCAGAGTTTAGAATCAGATTGAAAACCTCTCCCTGCAGAGCCCCACGAAGGAGGCGGGGGGTGTCCTGGACATCCCTTCCTGCCCCAAAGGGGCCTGCAGAGGATCCAGGGCTCTGCCCTGACTCAGCTTTGTCGAAAGCAGCTCCTGCCATCATGGACTTCTCATGCTCGGGATGAGAGCTGAGGTTACGTAAGAGGAACAAGCAGTTTCCAGCACACAAGGACAGGAACACCTTCCCATCTGACAGCACCAGGGGACACGGTGATTGACATTAAAAGCATTCACTTCTTCTAGGTGGAAATGACAGCTCTCATTTTTCAATAGAATCCAGACATCAGTCTCAGGGATTTGGGGGGAAGTGCTGTTTTATCGCTGGTGCAGATGTAATTAAAGTCTCTCCAGATTATTTTTTATATTTGTGGAACAAGCTCAAGGCTGAGAAATTACTTCCTATGTGGGATGAGCTGACACTGCCGGCCGTTTCAGGCGCGGTTCCTCCGTCTGTCCCCAGCGCCTGCCTGGTGAGATGGCCGAGGCGCCCAGACGGCATGAGGACGTGCGGTCCTGTCGCAGCCCCATGGGTGACAAGCAACAGGACGGGACCTCGTGACACGTCCCATGACAACTGAGCACTGCGGGAACGGCCAGGAGCACCTGCACGGAGATGGGGGAAGCCTGGGCCCCTCGTCCCCTCGGACCCGCTCCCCAGGAGGGCCACGCTCGGTGCAGAGTGCGGCACGCAGCAGGGCTGGCTGGTGAGAGCAGCGTGCCCAGAGGAGGCTTCTTGCAGGCTGCGCACAGAAACCTCCCCATTTGGTCAGCTCTTGCCTCTGCACTTGAACAAAGTGGCAGATTTTCATCCTCTGCAATGTAATGAAGAGGGATTTTTTTTTTTACTGTTAAAATGCGGTAGCTGCTTGAGCTTATTTGCTGGGGAAGGTATGTCAGACTGCATTCTGGCTTCACTAACAGTCTTTGCTGTCTTGTTCAGAAATGACTTCAGACTAGGCCAGCTCTCACTGGGCTTTTGGGCTGTCCAGGGCATTCAGAGGCAGCAGGTTCTGGCCCCAGCACGCGGCCGGCACGGCCGGCAGACTTGTCCAAGTGGCCACCCCAGCCCCAGAAGGCATCTGTATCCTGTATCCTCCTTCCTATTTACAGTCCAGCTCTTCCACTTCTCAATAACTCCAGATATGCTTCTCCTTTACTGACCTTCCTCCTTTCCCCAAGCAGTACTGCGGGTTTCGTGTCTCTTGAAACCAAGCACAGCTGAACGTCAAGCTCCTGTTCGCCCTCCCGGCCTGCCATGCTCACGGCCATGGTCACAGCCATGGCCACGGTCACGGCCATGGTCACAGCCATTGTCACAGCCACAGTCATGCTCACGGCCATGGTCGTGGCCATACTCATGGTCACGGCCATGGCCACTCTCATGGCCACACTCCTGCCTGGGCCTGTTTGGAGTAACCGCCCAACTAAAGTAACGCCAGATGGAGTGACCCCATCGTCCTGCCCAACCAGCACTGCGGGTGAATGAGCAGCGCTCGCTCTGGGCACCTTCTCACAGACACATCCCACTTGAAGCCTCCTTAAAACCTGCCCTTACTGCCAGGTTACTGGTACTGCCCCTAGAGCATCCGCCTGATGCTCGGTTCGCAGGACACTGGGAACCTTCTCACTGTTTATCCCCTTATCCTGCAGATCTGATGGTGACACCTCCCACTCTGAAACTCTTTCCGAAGATCTTCCAAAGATCCTAGATCTTTTGAGATCTTAAGTAATGTTAACACATTTAGAAACTCTTCATTGGAATTAGAGTTCAGAATTTTCTGTATCTCTTATGGATATAACCTTAGATCTTTTGAAATCTAAGGGATCTTCCAAACCCGCCTGGATGCCACCCTGTGCCACATGCTCTAGGTGTCCCTGCTGGAGCAGGGGGTTGGACCAGACAATCTCTAGAGGTCCGTGCAGCCACTCTGTGATTCTGTAAACACTTGAGCAGGCCCTTGCAATTAAGCAATGCTGTCTTTAATACAGATAACCGGGAATAAGGTAAGTGCACAGTCAGCCTTCACCTGGAGACAGTTCAGGCTTCGCTGTGATTTAGAATTACGTGGTGAAAATAACCCATGATCTGGTTATGCCGAATTTTGGACCAGGTGATCATACACTCGTTTTGCTGAAATTAAAGCTAAAGAAAATAAGGTATATATCCAAAATATTTACCGCAAATAGGCAAACACAGAAAAATTAAGGAAATTAACTACTGTAGGCAACTGGGCATAAAGGTTTGAACAGAGAAAAGATTCAATATTTATTTAATCTGGTGGTATGAAAACTACCTGGAAATCCCAAAGCAAACTGTGGAGAAAACTGTGAAATAAACTTGCCTATCTTCTTGGATGAAGCACCACTTATAAGGGGATTTGGAGACGACACATTGAAATGGGAATAGGAGTTTCCAGGGAGGCACGGGGCATTCAGGAAATCAGGAAGTTTATTATGGGAGAATGATAAAATAGCTTGATTTCTTTGGCTTAACAAAGTAGAAGGATTACTAACTGCATTAGTGGTAATTATCATGGAGATAGAAAACCATCGAAGTAGGATAACAGGAGCAGAACAAAAGCTGGACATGTGTAAGTATGTAGTAGAGATGAATTGTGACTGGAAATTGGGGCATTTCTGAGCAGAGCAGCAACACCCGGCCCAGCCCTCCTGTCGCCAGAGTACGGCAAAAGCATCAGCCGTCCACGACGAAGCCTATCAGCTTGGGAAGGGAAATGCCGGTCTCACAAAGTAGCTTGTTGTCCAGTATCTTATGTAATGTTAACACATTTAGAAACTCTTCATTAGAATCAGAGTTCAGAATTTTCCATGTCTGTTACGGAAATAACCTACCTTCCCAAACGCCTTACCAGCACAGGTAATTCAGCTCAAAGACATCCAGGTTTTACTGGTCTTTTCTGTGCCTCACCTGGGTTTATTCTGATGCAGTCGTGTCGGCTGGAAGGGACCCCCGGAGGTCATCCAGCCCGAACACCTGCTCAGAGCAGGTCTAATCTGATCAGGTTCCTCAAACTTGTCAGTATACATTCAGCGCGATTCCCGAGGATGACAGCTGAAATTACGCACACAAAATCACAATATAAATGTTAACTCGTGGCTGCAGGAAGCGCATGTCTGCTCACGCTTGCGGAGAGATGGAGCACAGAGCCTCCCGGGAACCCGGGAGCCGCAGACAGCAGGCGCAGGGCTGCTGGGCTAACCCAGTTGCTATTTAATGCATTAATTCTTAAACATAGAAAACATGATTCCCCTACCCTTGGCAGCAGACTTTCGTATCTGAAAGCTGTGCTGTATCAGCCTCCTCTAGGTCTGTCATAAAATTTGCATGCAAAAGCCACAGGGACAAGGCGGCAAGCAGCTTGGCATGCTGCCTTCGTGCTTCTGCCGATTCATCTTTTCAGAAGCTCCATGGGAGCCATCCCTCTTGAAGTAACCCTGCATTAGCACCGAAAGCTTTCCAGGGTGGTTTGGAACTTCCCCTTGCCCTCTACTAAGTGATGAGAATCATATTGTTATCTTATCATCCAGCGATACCAGGCACTGGTGCAGAATAGCACCCCTGCCCGGTTCAGGGCTCCTGTCACACTCCGCCTGCAGAAATATCCCGCTCTGTTTGCACGAGCAGCTGCAACGACTCGCTCTCGAGCGGAGCGGCGAGAGCGATTCCTAAAGAGCCCGACCCTTTGTGATTCGCAGTCAACAGACACTTCTGCGGAGCAGGGCAGGGGCCAATCCTCTTCACTTTGTCCTGAAAGAAAAGGAGGCATAAGGCACGTCTAGAGTTTGCATTGCATTTCCGTGTCAGGCCTCTAACTGCCTCCAGGAGGCTGCAGCTTGTAAGGCGGGACATGGGTTTATATCTGAGAATGGAGAAAAGTGACATGAGACTGGAGGAGATCGGTGTCTGGCCGGGTTTTAACAACCTGCAGTCCTGTATCCCGCACGTAAGCAGGCAGCCCAGCAGCCTCTGCCGCTGAAGGCAGATGGTCCTGCTTGTGGTCTAAATGAAAGAAGATTTAGCTCCATATTTGTGATAATGGACTTGTCTATGGAAGGTGGCAAAGTCTCCATGGGAAGCTGGAAAATTGCAAACAAGTGGGTAAGGTTCCCTTTAAAATATCAAGGGAAGAAAATGTGGTTCCAGAAGAACGGACCCTGGAAAGGACCATGCAATGTTCTCCATACTCTCCATTGCTGCATTTGGATTTTCTCTTCTGGTGGCTCCCTACTAGTTTAGGGTAGCACAGAGAAAGCAAATGCTTTTCTTAAGGTCCACCAACAACACCAGCCAACCACAACGAGCAAGATTAACACTGAAACAGGAAAGATAATTACTAAAACTTCAGAAATGGTGTGCACAGCCTGTCTGCACACATGGCTGTTCCTTCATGTAAGTTTTCTATGTCCTCACGCTCTAGGTCTTGCTCCCTGCCTGTGCTGGAGGGCTGCAAGGAACAAGCGGGTGTTTGTGGAGATTCTGGCCGTATCTGAGGGTGAGTTCTGGTCACGAGACCGCTGCAAGCCGCAGTGAGAGGTGCAGGGGGAGCGCTGCAGTCTGCCTGCACCGCTGGATTAGGGAGTCTTGCTAGGAACTACCCTGGGAGCAAGATCTGGCCTAAAACAGGCAGTAGCAGTAAGTAAGCATATAATTAGATTCTTACCGAGCGGGAGTTTCTTCATTGTTAGGCACTTCTTCATATTTGGACAGTTAACTGTGCAACCTTAACATCTTTTAGAATATTCCTAATCACACTAAGCAGTGCACGGGTGAATCAAGGGTCTATGCAGCAGCCTAAATCACGACGTGTCTCTCAGCCGCTTCCCTGCGCTCTGCCCATCAGCTCCTCAGCAGCACTCGCCGAGCGGTGCCACGGCCTCAGCTGTGTCACAAAATGAACCAGTAGCAGAGCGGGACCAGGTCCCTCCCAGCTCCTGGGGTCGCTGGGGTTCCCTCGGGACACGTGCAGCTCCCTCCCGTGGGACAGCAGCCTGGGAAGCGCGCAGCAGAGCTGGGGCGGCTGACGGGCTCTCTTGTCCCCAGGTCCCACGCGCTGCAGCTGGTGGACGCGGTGCCGGTGGGCGAGAAGACGAGCAGGGTGCAGGAAAGACTGCGGAGGGGCCCACACGCCAGCCCCCATCACGCCCCACGCTCCCTCCTTCCCTCATTGTTGCTGCTCATCTCGCGTCCCTTCTCGGGAAGGGCACCAGCTGATCCCCACTGCCCGGAACCGGCACCAGCCACTGGCTGAAGCGAACGCGGTCGAGGCCGGGAAGGGCACCGGGAGCGCAGGCCGACAGAGCGCAGGGTCAGCCCGCCCGGCCTGGCTGCACGGGGCCTCGTGTGAGCTGGGCCCCAGCGGGACGGGCAGCCTTCGGCCCCGGCCTCGCTGCAGTCGCTGGTGGACACCGCTGCCAAGGGCACAGACCTTGCGCAGGAGGAAGACGGTCTTGGGAAGACAGGAGCTCCTTCCAGTGCCTGGGTTCACAGAGGCACTGGGGCAGGCAATGAGAATGAGCAGCCATTTTAAATCAGGAAAAACATGAATCTGCTCAGAAAGATGGAAAAATTAATTATTAATAGCTTTGTTTGATTGCAAGTCTTTAATGTATATTTCAAAATACCAGCTGGGAAGTTTCTGCTGTATGGAAAGTCAGAAGAATAAATAACGAGCTAACCACTCACCACCTCGTGCTCCTTCCCAGAGTCAGACACTAGAAATGTCTTCATCACACCAGCCTTTGATCTTGCTAAATTATTATAAAATATGTGGGACAGAGACATCTCGGTAAGCCACGTTCTTAAGCACAATTCTGTGCAACCGAGTCCAGCCGTCGACTTGGTAAATACTGGGATCCGCGGGAGCATCCACCCTGCCTGGTGCCGGCCCCTCTCCTCCCACGGCACCAGCACGACCGGTGCCATCCCCGGGCCGGGGCCGGTGCCTCCCGCCGGGCGCCTGTCCCTGCGCGGGGACGCAGGGGTGTCGGTGGGGTGAGCGCAGGACCGCGAGGTGCTCCGCGCGCGAGCGCCGCGTTTCATCACGCGCTGCTGCCAGCCCGTCCGCTGCATGAAATCCCCCCACCCCGGCTGGTCACGCTTTTAATTTAAAGGCTTTTTTAAAGGATTTGATTTTAATGAGTGCAAGGCTCAGTGCAGAAATACAGTATTTCTTCCTCCTGAATGATGAAGTGGGCACTTGGACTCCGCGCATTGATTTCTCATCTGCCGCTCCGTGCTTCAACAGGGAGCCCCACGCAGCGAGCACGCAGGCCCGGCACGGGCTTCCCTGAACGCAGATGACGGCGTCAAGAGAGTGGGATTGGGAAGCAGCCGCAGCCCTGACGCAGCCCACACGGACGGAGGGAAAAGAAAAAAAGAAAAAAGAAACAAAGAGAGAAAAAGGGAGGATCTCCTAGGAGAGACGCGCGAGGGACTCACACACAAGGGCTTGCGCACAAGGGAGCAAGTTGGAGCCTGCTCCTGGGTGGCAGCCCAATGCTGCCCAGTGCCCCTCGATGTGAGCGCGGGCCAGGGCGCCCATAGCACCCGCAGCCCCGGAGCCCGGTGAGCGCCGCGGCCCGACCGCCGCCACCGCGAAGGCACGGCTGGAACGGCGGCTCTGCTCCTCCTTTAAATGTGACTGGCTATTTACTCCCTAACAATTCTGCTTCAGAGCTGATTTAGCATTTTTATTGGAATGTGAAAGCTCTTAAAAGAAGAAAAAAATCTAATCAGGCAGAAGAGATAGAAAACTTGCTGAATTTTTTCTCCCCCCTCTGCACCCCTTCAATCCTATCAAAAGCACATCTTCCATTCATTGCTTCCCCATGTCATTATGACAAGCGGCTACAAATCAATAGCAGGAGGAACGGCAGGCCCAACCCGCGCTCGCCAAGTGATAAAGATTCACTCTCAACCCCGATTTGCTAATAGCACATAATAGCAGCCATTGGCGCCCCGCATTAAATCATACATTTCACTCTGCGTTTATTATGGGATTTTTAAAACTCCTCACCAAATTGGATTTTCTCGACGGTCTCTAATTTCCACATTTATCATTTAAAATTAAACTCCTCTGTGAGGAGGGGGCTGGGAAAGGGGGAAGGAAGAGCGAAGCCATCCAGTTCTGTATTTTCCTCTTTCTTTTTTATGAAAACCCATAAATAATCCCAGGTATCACTGCCATCAGCCCTGAAGTTTTATATGTATAAAATACCAGGAGTTGGGAAAGAATAGCTTTGGGACTCTGCTTACCTACATGCAGCTCTGCGAAAGAAGAGGAAATTAAAGGGAAAGCAATAAGAAAACAGATTTTAAATCAGAAATTCAATAAACAATTAGTCAGCAAAGTAAGCCAGTATGAAAAGCATTATGGAAAATTACCATGGATTTCTGTCTGAAAGACCTAAGTAGCGGGGTGAGACAGATAAAAAGGATTTTTTTCTTAAACAAATAAAACCTTATTCTCTCTTCCAGTTCACAGAAAATTAATTTGACAAATAAAGTGAAAACTTTACAATAAACTTATCTTTTAAAGAAGATTTTGCTTAAAACTAATTCCCCTACAAGCAGAACACACAATGAGAGGTTATTTATCTGGAACTATTGTTCCTCGAACCGCATTGTTTCATCTCGCAGCCACCACTGCACGAAGGCTGCTGACCAGAGCGCTGTGTTTAGTGATATCTGCTGGGGCACATACGAGTTTTTAAGCCACCTCGCACCTGGTCGCAAGCAGGCAGAGCTCCTCCAAGCGCCCATGGCAGAGGGTCTCCACAGGAGTCCTCGGGAGGAGGCAAAGACGACCCATGATGTGGTGATCGTGGCCACGCAGACAGCGAGTGCCCGGGCAGCGCCGAGCGGACGTGCGGGTTTGCGGGCAGGGGATGGGAAACGTGTAGGGGACACGCGGGCAGGGGACGGGAGCTGCGGTGAGGACGGCGCCTGCGGATGCCGCCAGGCCGACACGCGTGGCCACCACGAGAAGCCCGGGGCAGCGACCCCGAGCGCCGTCCTGCGGGTGCCGCAGTGGAAGCAACGCTGATGACCGCGGTCAGTGCCAGGGAGGACGGGCTGGGACGCATGGCCTGCCCTGCTCCAGCCGCACGGGCTGGGGCGCCGGCTCTTGCCGTCGGGGGCTGCGTTAGCAGCGGCTCCGCTGGGCTCGTCCCCCTCCTGCCCCTGTGCTCACCTGGGGACAGCACCCAGATCCCAAACCCTTCAAGGGACTAAACGTTACAGTGTGAATTGGAGTCTCATCTGAAAACACAGACCAGACTTTTGGAAGAAGTGATGCGATAACCGCACGGTGAATTAACCTTTCTCTGCTTGTGACACGCGTATGAGCTGCACCAGTCCTCTCGCTAGCACCCAATTGTACAACCACCTCACAAGCTACTACGCGAGTTAGCCTGCACTCTGCTTAAAAGGACTCAGGGACTTTTGTTTGGTAAATTTTGGTTTCACCAGAGTTATAGAAGCAAAATCCCTCTCGAGGCAGTACCCATTCAGCCATATTGTACACCGCAGCTCAACTAGTTTTGGTGGTTAGGGAATCGCATTCGGGTTAGCGCATTTGTGGGAAGAATGTGACAATAAATGGGAGGTCTCATTCCCGTGTTGTAATCAGCAAGCCTTGGTTGTTCGTCCATGAAAAGACTACGCAGAAGCACCTCTGCACGTGCAATCAGAAGCATGGACGTGCTCGTCTCTTACACTGAAGGGTCCTGCTGGATAATCAGGTCTAGCTCTACCTGCCCCAGTTGTGCATATTTCTGCAGCTCCTTGGAGTAGTAAGCTTTGGCTACCAAGACCTTTTCTCTGTAGGAATTACTTTCTCCATGAAACTTCCCAAACTGCAGCCTGTACAACATGTTGCTTTAAACTCCTTCGTTCAGGGACTTCGTATTTAAAAATGATGAGTACTACAGTATTTCATGCATGTTTTAGGGCAACAAACAAGCCAAAAAAAAGCAGCAGCTCTGAGTTCACATCATCCTTTGGGTCTGCAGAAAATCCCGCATTATGAAACCAGTCACAGCCGTCTCCGGACAGCAGATCTATGCCCAAGCCCGGTACTGCCATGTCCATGCATCCCGGATGAGCACGGAGAACACAAGGCTGCGCGGAGATGTCCTGTACTCACTCTGCTGCCACTAATGCACTTCATAAAAGACACTGAATCATCACTGGGCTGCTGTTATAGCCCAAGGGTCAAAGCAGGACCTGGGACATAAAACAGTCGACTTCAAGCCATTACTCCAATGAACACCGAAGGACGTGGAGAAATGACACGGAGCGGATGGCAGGGACTTGCTCGCCAACACCAGGACACAGGAGCTCTGGGGCTGCAGTGATGTAAGGTGGTGAAAGCTCCCAAATTTGCTCTTATCCTTATTTTACCACAGTAAAAGCCTTAGTCAAAACCAATAAAGCAGGACTTCACGAGCGGGGTCTCGTGCTGACTGGTTCAGTCCCCAGCAGTGAGATCAGCAAGAGGAAACTGGGCAGCTCCCTTTGCTCAACTGTCCCCTTGGGGACAAAGGCAAAAGAGCAGAAATTGTAGGATGCTTCTTTCCCTACATCATCTGAGGGGATTATTAACAAGCTCTTGCATTTTAAGAGCCAAATTCTGACGCAGCTCTAGCAGCAGACACGGGCCCTTGTGGCCTGGATAAATCAGTAGACGGCGGGATCTGCACCAGGCGCTCCCGGCCAAGGAACAGCGACTGCAACTGAATCACTGTACGTCAGTGACACTGAGTTTCCCTTGCACGCAGCGATATTCACTCACGTCTAATTTATTTCTGGGAATGATCTCAAGCATTGAGGTGTAGTATATAAATAATCAACACCCAAGAGCCTGAGAGGACCGTGAGATCCTGCACCCTCCTCCGCGGAGCCAGACTAGCCGAGACACTCAAGTTAACGCACCTTGGCTCTAGCTAAGCCACGAATTAGACACAGGGCATTTGCAGCAACATGTCCTCAGCGTTATAATTTGTTTCTTTCATTCTGTCAGTGCTCAAACTTGTTGACCTTCCAATCATACTTGCCCTTTCTATCCTTGTCTCTGCTTGCTGGGAGGATAGCAGTTTTATTACAGGGCAATTGGGAGTGTTCTCAGTATAGTCATTTGTCCAAGGCAGTTACTGCATTACTGTTACTGATCAAACGGCAGCAGCGAGTCGGGACCGGGGTTAAGTGGCATTCCCACTTTTGGAATGCTGAAGGCCAAACCGAGGCGCATTAATGGCGCTGTGAAGAGAAACCCTGCAAATTGGAGGCAACTCCGCGGTCCGACTGTCTACGGGCTGCAGCCGGGGTGAGTTCAGTGTTAAGCGTAGGTGCAGAAAGAGGCAAGTGAACAGAAGACCACACCAATATTTATGCTTTCTGAGAAAGATGACGAGGCAAATGAGGTAGGAACAGGGCTGAACCGTATGAGTATCTGACGAAGTGATAGCTGTTGTGATGCAGCAACCTAAATTGATCTGCTGCCCTCCTCCCGCTGTAAGGAGGAATGTTTCAGCAGGATGGCCCATCACATGCCCATTTTGGCAACGGAAGGCAACACATCAGCATCTCAGATCAAAGCTGAATGTCACCAAAGAGCTTCTCAGAGACAGGCCCACTTTCCAAACATTCATTTAAACCGCCCAGCCAGGTTTTGGACCAGCACAAGTTCAGATCCTACCCGTTTGTGTGAACAGGCAGTGACCGTTGCCTGCAATCCTGCACGGCGGAGACAGGAGCAAGGACGTGGTGCGGAGCCAGCGTGGGGGAGCACCCACCTCGCGCGACCTCCTGGACGCGGGCACAACCAACACCTCCACTGTTCAAGTTCTGGAGCATTAAATCGCTGGTGCAGAGCCGCAATTATATCAAGTCATTCTGCCAACATGAATCCCAGAGATATATAACCGAACCGGCAAAGCTGATTAGCAGTGTGGGAGCTCCCTGCGTGCTCCTTCAAAACACAATTAAAAAGAGTTTTATTCACAGTAACACAGGGGTTGCAGGGTCAGGAGAGTTTCCATTTCAAAAGGCAGCAGGACACAAACTAGCAGGAAAGGGAAAAGTAAATTACCCAGATTTTGTGCTAGGGTATTTAAGCAGCTGGCCTTCAATTTCTTACCAAAATGTTATCCTGCATGCTCTAAAGAAAGGAAGATGGAGCAAAGCGGTGCCGAGCTGAGCCCTCCCGTGGTGCAACGTCCCCGCTGCAGTAATGCAGGCTCCACCGCCTCTCCTTGAACTCAGGGTTCCCCAGCCGCACAACAGTCCTTGCAGCTTTTGCATTTTGAGACTTACTATGACTAAAACAGAAATAAACAGGTGGAAAAAAAAACAGGTGTAGAGCCAGTCCTAGCTAATGCGTTGTCTTGTCTGCATGAGTTTAAGGAATCAACGATATATCTTCCTAAGCTGCCTCCCAAAATACTGTCCTGTTCTCGGCAGCTCGCCATCTCACTGCTGTGTGGTCAGGTACGTCTCCACAGGCTTTGAGGGAAACAAAGTGCTTTTAGTAGACTACGTATTTGTTCCTGAAGCAATAAGCAGTATTCCTGTGCAGAGTGGTTCTGCAGAGACGGCAAAACCCCTGCAAGTTTCCTGAGCCGTAACTTAGGGGAGAAGAGCTGACAGAGCCCGCCAACAGCAGGTCAAAAAAATTGGAAATATAGTCAAAACAGCTCGGGAATTGCCTTCAGCTCCTGATTGTGGGTCTCGTGTTACCAGCCTGGGTGGAGATTTCCAAAGCTTGTGGCTTTCCTGGCTCGTGCCTCTACCTGCACGAAGGAACGAGGCGAGAAGGATCTTCCCTCAATTTCAGTCGGATCAGCAAAATCCTGTCCTGCAGTGGGAGCAGGGCAAGGCTTTTGTCCATAATTTCTCTAAATATGTCTATAGAAATAAAATAATCCCTTTCTGAATAGCCCTGTTTCAGAAAGCTGAAATTCTGCCTGAATTCATTTGTCATTATGGCAGCCAGGAGAAATGCTGTTATAAAAAAACAACCAATTTCATTTCCAGGGAACAGCAGACCCTCATTCGGTGAGGAACAAGACAAATGGAGGCAGATTCTGCACACATAACGCTGCATCCAGCCCCTGCACCCCCACGCACCACACAAGAGCTCAGAGGGGCAGTTGGGGGCAGCTGGAGCTGGGGGGACAGAGGGTGAGTTTCATCTCAACTAATTGCTCCCCGTAATTGGAAGGAAAATAAGGTTTGCAACAGTTCTGAAAGCAGAGTGTGATGATCTTCTGCTACCACACTGAGGTTTCACTTCATATCCTGCCCTTCTCCGCCATGGAGATACCGACGATGTTGGAGACTCACACAGCATGTGATTCTTCATGTGATTTCAAACCCATTTTCTTTACTATTTCAGATATTCCTGCTTACACTTGGCCAAGCTCCCGTGCTCAAGCTCCAAGGGGATTCCTGGCGAATCCCCCTCCTCGGCTCTCCCTAAGGCCTCACTGTCCCTTGGGCACCGCAAGACGAGCGCAGCTTCGCGCCATGTCACAGCCCGTCCCCGTGGCCGCATCCTCATCCCGGCCCCACCAGTGGCACTCAAAGCCGCCGGCGCTTTCAGCGCGAAGCCCCTCAGAGGCAGCGCTAGAGCCCTGGGCCGCTCGCGTGCCCTTCATTCCCGCTCTGACCATAATTCAATCCGGCCCTTCCTCAAAGCCCGGGTCCTGCAGCCACCCCCACCCGGCACAACGCACTCCACTAATAATTTCCGATTAATGCAGTCAATTAGGAGCCCTCCCCCAGCCCCGCACTACCGCCCGACTGGGCCAGAACAGGGAGGAAGCGTCGACTAACCAGGGAGGGAGAAAAAAAGGGGTAAAATAGCAATAAAAAGTAATTACATAAAAATGCTAAACATATTACATCTGTTAGCTTGCCGAGCCCAGTGGGCTCGACGATTCCAGGCCTCTGCCATTGTTCGCGCTCAGACAGACAAGAATGAGAAAAACAGGGAAAGGATCTTTCAATAAGATTATTAAATCAGCGCATGAAAAATAAGTCGTCATTACATTGCAGAAAGGAGAGAGGAACTCGCGGAAATTTCCCTCTGCAGCCCGGCCTTTGTGCTCGGCAAGGTGCTGCGCCGCTGCTTACACCGCGTCGCCCTGGCAACCGCTCCTGTAAAATAAAGATTATTAAAGCGCATATGATTATTTGGCCGCGCGGTGAATGAGGCAGCCGCTTCTGAAATTCCTTATCAGAGAAATTCAATTTTAGGCCAAATTGTGTTTTCACTGCCTCTCAGCTGCGCCCTCCCCCCACGATACCAATAAAACCATCATCCCCCAGCCGTGCACGGCGTTTTGTCACCAGCTCTTGCTCGCCCGTCCCCTCCCGCTCCAGGTTTATTGGGATGCTGGGGCCAGCACACTGCCCCGTCTGCACAGGTTTTTTTCCCCGTGTGTTTTCGGTGCCGGTCTCATCCGCCTGCCCCTCGCAGCTCGCGTCCCTCCGCGCCGCCCCAGGGCGCTCTGCGGCCACGGGGGTGCCCGCGCCGCCACCCCCGACCCCGCC